>QYAJ01000123.1:0-95727 GCA_003988865.1 Phialocephala sp. D728
ACCCTAACCCTAACCCTAACCCTAACCCTAACCCTAACCCTAACCCTAACCCTAACCCTAACCCTAACCCTAACCCTAACCCTAACCCTAACCCTTGGATCGAGTCGCTCCCACGGGTCGGACCCAGCCATGGGTCCATTGCGCAGCGTACACCCAGATGAAAGTAAGGGTCCAATATGCGAGAAAAAAAGCACGAGAAAAAACGAACGTGCTCTTATTCAGGGGCTTGAGCCACAGGCTGGTAATTCCAACGGTATTTTCCCTCGAAAACAACCAAAGCGACACATTCCAAGAAGGTCAAGTCAAGCGTATAACTCTCATAGTTCCGCTTTTGAATCTTGGGATTAATCGTAATGCCAAATCGGGCAAGAGGAATATCTACAAGATTGATAAAGTTAGGCTGCTCCTCCCTCTCCAGTTTTCTTTTTGGTCGAGGCTCCAAGCAGTAGGTCATATGGTTGACAACCTTCTCCAGCTTATTGGTGGTAGCATTAACGAGCGTGTCGGTGCCGAAATTTCCAGTGAACAAGTTAACATAGGTAATATGCTCGCGGTCGCCAATAGGCACTATGTGAAAATTTAGCCATTTCTCGCATTGGAAATCAAGACAATATCTTACTCAGCTTGTTGGAAAGGCTTCGGTGACCATGCTTAGGCTTCAAAGAACAGGACCGGGCACGTGACACCCTCAGTCTTTTCATCCACAAGACATGGTGCGGGCTCCCAGTAACCGACCCAGGAATTACCATTGGAGTCTAAGTATCGAATCAGTAATAGCCGAATGTGAGATGCTAGAGGCCTTACCGGTACCCTTCCACTTAATCAAATACTTGATCTCATCCCCCACTATCTCGGCATCGAGAATTTCGTTAATCTCAGCCGAACAGTGGTGGCAGAAGTGGTAGTGGCGAAGCTCGCACTAGCTTGCTAAAGTTTAAATTCATTGAGATGTGGTTAAAGCAATTAGCACTTGCCACACCTTTATTTGGAAAGGCCCTTACGAGGCACAACATTGTCCCGGAGACATGTTCCAGCAATCATAGCACGAAAGAAATCGAGATTTGTGACATCAATTTCAAGAAGAATACCTGAAGAATGGATTCAGTACTTTTTCTTCTGTGTTTAGTTCAGTTTATACCACGAAATGCCATGTCTGACTGGTCAGCAGTCTTTGAAGAATCCTTAACAAAATCACCTTTCAGCTTATCCTCGATGATTGCTCGTATGAGCAAAGGAAATCCTCCGAGATCGAGCAAAGCTAGATATCTCCATATCGATTGTAGATAGGCCATCTTGATGTTGATGGAATTGATATTGTGATTGAAAATTGTCGAAATGTTGCGCTGCTTGATGTTGTAGATTGATGTCGCACGTAGAAATTTAAGCGCTCATCTCAACAATACCATTGTCTTCATAATGACTTTCAGGTTGAATGATCCTATCATTTGACGCACAATTGTTGCCATCCACAGTGACAATAATAGGGGTTTAAGCGAGAATTCACCAATTCTCGAAAACAAGCGAAGATCGAATCTCATCAAGGATCTGAGTTTTTCAGAAGACAACAAACCATTCCATCCAGCTGATTACTACATTCTTAACCTACAATCTACCCTTCAGAATCTTCGATCCTATGACCTACAATGTCTACTTCTGCTTCGTCATCTCTTTCCCAAGCCGGTGCTGGAGCCTTGGCGGCAATTGGTACTCATTTCGGTGCAGCGGAGCGCGGCATCCAAAATGCAGACGATAGGAGAGGAAATTCAGCCGAGATGAAGGAGAAGATCGATGCATTGGCCTGGATGGTCGTATTTGACATTGATGAAGACCAAGCCGAAGAAGTCGAAGACATGCTGGGACACGTCCCCGAGACGGTAATCTTATCGACCTTCAGACATTTTCAATCTAACAACGTCTGTAGACAGCTGAGCTCACCAAGTACCACCAAGACCAGGAGATTATTCTCGCTCATTTGGTTCATTTCCACCCCGCCAATGTCCCACGTCTCGACAACGGGGAACTTCTCAAGCTTCAGACAGACATTGAGAACAAGGAGAAAGAGCTGCTGGCAATGATGAAAACTATTCATTCTTAACTCCAATCTCGGTCCCAATCCCCATCGCGGTCGCAACAACAATCACAATCCCGGTCCCAGACATCCGAGGAACTGCTTCAAAAGTGCATCGAAGCTCTCGAGAAAGGGGCAGAGAGATCGGAGAGCAAGCTGCTGGCAATTGCCCTCCGGGGTGGAAAGATGGCTGAGACGGGCAAGGACAAGATCATGAGTGATAGTACGAGTAACCCACATTTTTTGGATATAGTTTAGCAGAAGATGAGAGAGGCTTTGAGGATTGCAGCGGCTGCATTCCCCGACCTGCCTTATCAGTTCCCGCACCACATCAATCGTCATCCAAAGATTCGCGAGTTCATGTGGCTTCCTCTTTTGTATTTAGCCAATCCCCGCTCTTCGCCTGGCAATAATTCGATGTCAAGATATGGCCTCAGACATTTCCAATACTATTTGGAGGCTTCAGCAGGACAGAACGAATGAAGATACATAAAGCTGGATTTTTTGAACTATCTCAGATCATTAATCAGAAGAAAATTGCATTCATGGCTTTAAATTTTAATTTCATGCATAATACGAGGACTGTACACATTGAATGCATAGCATACGGTTGCGTATTTATTTAGAGTGCTGGAATTCTTTCAAAGATGAGACTATGGTCTTTGAACAAACTTAGCGGAGCCCCCTACATCGAGCACATATCTTAGGGTTAGACTATTACGACGCTAAATGCTATCGCTTCTAGTGATGGCACTGTCGCCTATCTTCAGTCCGAGTATCGACGAATCTGGAGCCCAAATATTCGGCTTACAGAACATTGGGTATCAAAACATGTTTAAAAAGGAAGCGATTTGCATTCTTGATGGTCTCCTAAGGCCATTGTAAAGCAAGCTTGGACTCCATCGTCGAGTATCCTTGGTGCAGCCAAGCACGGCAGAGATCGTGTGATAACAGCAGCTTGGGTGGCCACGATGGTAAAGGCAGCGCCACCTTGAGCTTCTGTGAGGCCCTTCGAGATCATAGAGCATCGTTTCGAGATGGAGGAGCAGTTTCATTCGAGGCCCAGATGATGAATATACTTCTGTAGCGACCTGCTTCTGGTGGAACTAGCAGGCACACAACATTTAATTTTGCCTAAAATCCATCTACTTCATGCATTTATTGAATCAACTAGAAGCGTTGAAGGGTATGGGAAGCCTCTGACCCGTTGGGCTCATGGTGTGATAGGGGTGGTGACGAGATAAGCGAGAGCTCACTACTAAAGTTACTATCCCAACTTCTAACGCGACTCTGTCTTCCCTGCGTGCCCGTCTCACACCCACAAGCACAAGCACAAGCACAAGGAACTCTCGATCAGTTACGATACGCAAGATGGAGAATTCCGTATGTATTCAAACCTTTGCCAAATTTACCGCGTTTGTTTTACATACGAACAAATCGGTAGACAGAGACTTCATTGAAAGAGCTGGTGCAAAGCTTGAAAGGGAGATACTGAGGATGGTAGGTTTGGCAAAGGAGGTCAGGCCGAATGATAAGTTCGGAAAAGCTTTACAGGTGTTTCTCGCGGCAGGCCCTCCAGTCATCAAAGCGACTGCAAGCGCGATCGCGACCGTCCAGAAGCACGGGAAGGATTGAGAGACGGCGAAGAAGAAGTACGAGAAGGGTGACCACAAGCGTACACTCCAGAGGAGCCAGGGAAGCACCAACGCGTAGAGCCTGCAGGTGATGACGAGGGAGTCGACGCTGACAACAACGACGAAGCAGCAGCTCAAATTGTCGAGCAGCACGCGCTGCCTCCGTTGCCGCCTGGTATAAATAACGCCTACCTCATCACCGATGCAATCCCGGCAGATATACTTCTCCCTCAATACGTTCGGGATGGCATCACCAGTGGCGCAGCTGAGGTTATTCTGGTACCCAAAGATTGCATTGTGGGCGACAACAAGTTCTTGGAAGAGGTGATTCGATGGGATATGCATGATACCAACAAGAAGTGGAGGACGTTAGGTAGTGATTTCTGTGGCAGATTCTTGGCAAAGAAGCGCTCAAGTCAACATTGCAAGAATAGTTATCCTTGCAGGGGCTCTGCCAAAGCTCTGTGCTGTCCTTGGCCTTTGGGAGACGATTATTTCGCAATTTTCGGAGCGAAGACTGGCCTGTCATCACTTCCTCTGCTACTGTCAGTTGAATATCACGTGATGCTACCATGATGTGGCAGGGCAGTTTCATTTCAGGTTTCAGTTCAAGAGGCACCGTAAATCCTTCCCCTAATATATCTTCACCCTCTTCCATCTAGAACTGAGAACCTTCAGAGCCAATAGTACAATTACTTTGCCCCCCAATTGACATGCTTTTATACAATTGCATCTGACAGCTACGTTCGCTACTTCAATCTTGATCGAAAACCAAAGAACTCTACAAACTTGCCAAACTTCGGGACTTAGTCTTAGCCACAACACTAGTCCATGCTTCAGGACATGAGACGAGAGCCACTCTTGGAGGAAGGCGGCATATCCTTAGCAGCACTTCTGCAAGTCAATCACTTGAGCAGCTCGAAATCGCTAGCATCGCCAGCATCGCCACCAAGGCCCTCATCCAACATTCCAACCAGTCAACAACGGCGTGCATCTATCTCCAGCTATCGAGATACATCACGAATTCTGTACTTGGAAGAATTTCAATCGTCCGGATGTCATGGACATTTGACACTTGTCTCCGAGTAGGTTCTCCATCCCAACGGCCTAGGACCGACGCCTTTCCGCTCTTTGCACCGCAATACCACAACCCCCTGGCCTTATCGTGCCCTAAAGTGACCGTGTCCGCTCGCCGCCCGCCTAGCACTCCATCGTATTACAGTGAGTTGTAAAATCAACGCTTTTTGGTATTAAAAGCCGTACGCGTACCTTTTTTGTAAATACTCCCTTTAAAAAAAAATCAAAATTTAAACATTTAATAAATAAATAATTATAAAATTTATGAAAATATTAAAAAAATCGATATTTCTTTTTTAAATGAATTATTAAATTTAGATAATATAAATAAATACATAATAAATATTTAAAGTGTTTAAAAGAGTGTTCGCACGGCTTTTAGCGCCAAAAGGCGCCGATTTTACAACTCACTATAACAGAATATTGAGGGCAGCCGCCAGATGCGGGGATAGTGCTACAAAGACAGGAGTGGCCTCACTCGCGCAGACCCAGGCTTTCGGGTACGGGATGGTTTCTGGATCCCCAGAAGAACCTTGTTCCCTTGCACGAATCGAAACATCCAAACTAGCTAGCTGTTTCAACTGGCATTATTGGCTGGTCTTGTCCCGCTGTCTTGTCCCGCTTTTGGTCGTCCCGTCCCGTTCATTTGGACCTGGATCCTGCGGATATCCAGCCAAAAGCGATAAAGACAAATCCTTCCCCCACGCGGCACATATCAGCGCGAAATCGACCCGCAAGCCTTCCTTCGTGGGGTAGTTCCTCCGAAGCGATAAGCTTTCCCGTATGTACGCTAAACTGCTCTTGTACTGTGGCAACGCCTATCCATGTCCCGCAGGGAAATTTCTCTTCTTATATGCACTGCAGACGCGCCTGTCGTACGAATAATGCGACAGACAGCAAGAACCGCAGCAAAACCAGGCCAAAACCACTCAGAACGTCTTCCATTGCCTCCGCATATGCAAGAGCACGCCCCCTAGCAGAGTCCTTGAATGCGGCAGGGGAAACGAGCTCGCACATCTTTCCCGCTTCTGGCTTTGGCTCTAGTTCTTTCTTTTGGTCATCGATTGTCCTTCCCTTATCTCTCACGAAATTTTGGCCGATTCAACCCAACAACCAACATCAACCCAACAGCATCCCCGTTTGCGAACTCAGGATCGCCATCAGAAACCCATCATGGCGGCACCAGAAGTCGCAACCGTCGATGCTTCCATTCCATCCGACAAGCCCCAATTCCGTTCATCCTCAACTGATGTCTCCAAGACGAAATACAGCCTCGACGGAGTTGAAGATGGAGAAGACATTTACGCCCAGGCCAATCCGGCGCGGCCAGGATTCACCAAGTCGGATCAAAAGGATATGTGGCGTATGGGCAGGCTTCAAGAATTCAAGGTCCGTTGACGAGATCATGTTTGGATGTTTCTGCGATAGCTGTGTATTCAGTAGGATAAATAAATCTGACCATCTAACCAATAGCGGAATTATCGCCCTCTTTCTGCGCTGAGCTTTGCTACTGTTTTGACTGCTGTATGGGAGTATTTCTTGATGTAAGTTTGAAATTTCTCCAGTTCTGTAGCTCGTCTGATCTTGACTAAACCAAATTACTTACATGTTCTCAGGGCAAACACCCAGGGGATGATTGATGGTGGACTGGCTGGACTGTTTTGGGCATACATTTGGAACTTCTTTGGATTCATGTTTGTGGTTCTATCTTTGGCTGAGATGGCGTCAATGTTAGTATGCTCTCAGAGCTATCCTTGGTACCTTCTACTAAGTAGCGATCTCTAATATGTGGATATAGGGCACCAATTGCTGGAGGACAGTATCATTGGGTGTCTGAATTTGCACCTCCTAAGTATCAAAAGTTTCTAAGTTACGTCACAGGTATGAGAATTACTATGACTTCCGAGTCTGTTGACCATCAGTCCTAACTGTTTTTAGGATGGATGTCTACCTTATCATGGCAAGCCGGCAATGCTTCTGGATCTTTCCTTACCGGAACCATCGTTCAAGCACTTGTAGTAGTCAATTATCCCGACTATGAGCCAACCGCTTGGCAAGGGACCCTTCTTGTGTTTGCAATGGTCTTGGTTCTATTTATTGTCAACATCTGGGGTGCATCGGTCTGGGCGCTGATCCAAAATGGCTTGATGGTCCTCCACGTTCTTTTCTTCCTGGTTGTCATAATTACCCTCTGGGTTCTGGCTCCTCACCAAAGCGCCGAAGTTGTCTTCACGAAATTTACTAATGACGGAGGCTGGTCAAATCTGGGTCTTAGTGTGCTGGTTGGTCAAATTACAGCTATTTACTCTTTGCTTGGTAGGTCTAAAGCCTCTCCGTAAATCTATTTATTAATACTCAACAGGATCCGATGCATCTGCGCACATTGCGGAAGAAGTTAGAGATGCTGGCCGATATGTACCAATCTCTATCTTTTGGAGTTACATCATTAACGGTATAATGGCCATCATCTTCATCATCACTTATCTCTTTGCCGTCGATAGTGTTGAGAACGCCCTCAACGACCCATCAGGATACCCCTTTATCTACGTCTTCAGCACCGCTATGGACAATTCCGGTGTAACCGCACTCACCATCATTGTCCTCCTCATTGTTATTGCAGCAAATATCTCCTGGAACGCCTCTACGGCACGTCAAACATTCGCCTTCGCCCGAGACAATGGGCTGCCTTTCTCGAAATGGATCTCGCATGTGAGCCCCAACAAGCAGATCCCTGTGAACTCGATTGTTCTCACTTGCATCATCACATGCCTTCTCTCCCTCATAAACATCGGCTCCGCAACAGCTTTCAACGCTATCATCTCACTCCAAGTTTGTGCGATTATGATGACATACTTCATCTCGATGTCCTGCGTTCTCTATCGCCGCATCGCGCACCCTGAGCTCATTCCAAATGCACGTTGGAGTCTGGGCCGGTGGGGAGTAGCAGTTAATTCTATCGGTGTCCTTTATGTCTCGTTCATCTTCTTCTGGTCTTTCTGGCCGAACGAGGTTCCAGTGACTGCGGACAACTTCAATTGGAGCGTGGTTCTCTTCTTGGGTGTCTTGTTCATTTGCTTGGTCCTGTATGTCGTTCAAGGGAAGAAAGTTTACAAGGGACCGGTTTCGATTATTCGCGCAGCGAGGGTGGACTAGGTGGCAAGGGAATTACGTAGAGTGTTATTGGGTGTTAGGAATTTTCCTTCAGACTTGTATGTTTACATACTTTGTGTGCAGTCCCGCAAGTTGATGAAACTGCGGCAAATTCTGTTTGCAAACTTGGTTGAACTACCGCATGATACATTGAGACTATTGCGGCACGATGTAGCGCAAAAAGTGAAATTGAAGAGTGCCTGCATATGCCATCCTCGCTTGTCGTTTCTAACTGGGGAATGTACTCTGGATATTTTAAATTCATCTTATTTCCAAGTGTCGCTTCCATCTAAGACATTTTACAATGAGCGGAACTTACGCCTGATAACGCTTTAGTAACGCAAGGAATACTATCTTCTAATGTTTAGATATCCAGGTGTGATTTGTAAGATGAGAAGACGGAGATGTTATAAAATCACTGTATCACTTACTATTGTACTGCAAAAGGATCAAGATTTTTGTATCGTTTGATAAGGATAGAAATTTAAAGGAGCCTTTTCCGATAAATGCTAGATGGTCAAGTGTGCAAAGGAAATATCATTCGCTCATTCTAGAATCATCTATTGTTACAATCATTGATCAAACCGAGTTTTGCCTGCTGAGCCAAATAGAAATCAGCGAATCGTTCATCATAAACAAATGAGATCCCATAAAGATATCCGTCTACCCATATCCCGAACTAGTTTCCGAACGCACACACTCGAACATCAGACGCACAACTCTCCCTATGATCCTCGAACCTCATGTTTTCGCGTCATAATTAACACTCCACTCTAATCCCTTCCGAATAATCATCCTCCTACTATTTCCACTATCCAAACTCCTCCTGTCTTCCGCTTCCCTCGCGCTTTCCACTGCCTCCCCTTTAGGATGCGTCACCCTGGCCTCATAGTTGATCTGCTCAGGCCGAAGCCTCCCAATCCCTACATTCAAACCGCTTACTCCGCTCTTGTCCCCAGCGTCATACACCACACTCCCAGCATTCGGCTCAAAATGCCTCTCCACGTCCATTTTAACATCCGTCTGCATTTCCGATTTCGATGCCACGGAAGCAAGCTCATGCGTATAATCCTTGTTAGAGCCGTAGCCGTAAGGCTTGTACGAAAGTTGTGTGGCAATCGGTTTGTCGTATGCAGCCATGAAGTTCTTCAGGCAGGGGACGATTGATGCGAGGATGCTGTAGCCGATTTGGATTTGTGTGCAGGAGACAGCTTGAGGGCCGCCGTGAAGAGAGGGGTTACTGGAGGTGATTTCGGAGTTGAGGTAGTAGAGGCGGATGCTGACAATAGCAATTATGCTGTGAGAAAGAAAAGGTGAGTTTTGTGCTTGAGGAAAAGGATAGAGAATGCAAGGAACGGAGTCTGGGATTGGGACTCACGGAAGTCGACTTGCAAAAGAACCGACGACGATGGATTTAGATTTCAGGGGCATTTGGATACCCCATACTAAGAAAAGGGAGATGGCGAAAAGAGCGATTTCAATGATGATGTCGAGGGCGCCTATGAATTGCCATCTTGCGAACTGTTCTGAAAATTAGTACCATGAAGATTTTCGAATGTGAATTAGCTTACGAGATTGGTGCAAGAAGAATTTGTGTCAAGCCATGGGTGTTGAGGATGGCAGCGGAGTGCAACTAGAATGACTGAAATCAAGGCCCATGCGATAGACAACCAAATTGTAGACCAGATGGCTAGGAAATGGGCACGTCTTGGGGTTAATCGCAGGAAGAGGAAAGCTGTAGAGCATTTGGAAAAGAACAGAGCAGCTATGTAGAGGATGTCGCTGGCGTACGCAGCCTACTGGTATTTTAGCACAATCCTTGGTCTGACGCGCTATCAAGCCTACCTTTTGTATTGGTAGATAATTACTTGGGCTGATCAATTCTTTAGATTTGCCAAAGCCCTTTCCAACCTCATAAAATACACCTGCCACCTGGAGAACAGCAAATACCTGCAACGAATTCAGTAAAGCCAGGAAAACTTTCTTACGAATCCAGGAGTTCTTACCGACGCGCAGAAAAATGCATAGTCATCCACCTTGTAGGTACTCAATTTACTCCTTACATAGATCCGAATAGGGAGTGAAACCAAAACCAAACTTAGAGCAAAAGCAGAAAGGATAGCTACCAAACCACCTTGATCAGTCGCACTGATGGTAGCTATCGGCGCCGTGATACCTGACGGCAAGGCCGCCGAAGTCGCTGAAGGAGTCGCCACGATTTAAGATTAGTCGTCCGACGACCGAACGAAAAACAGTGTGGCAAGACTCAAGTGCCGGTATGGAGCTTGTGGGAAGTTTTCGTTCATATCATATCGTTAAGCTTCTGCTAGTTCGCCAGGAACTGGATCGCAGCAGAGGTTCTCTATCTCTTGAATTGTGAACCAACCTCCCAGCTGCATGTTCTGGGTGGAAAGGGGTGTTACCGACGACGCGGCAGGCTATCTTGTTTGCGAGCCTGCCACGCCACGGCACAGCACAGCACGGGAGGAGATGGACTGCTTATCAATGGGCGCGGGTGCATTAACTGCATGGGGGATCGTTTTTGGTTGGCGGGTCCGGGAATGAAGCCCCAGGGGACACGAAGGCCCTAAATCCTACGTGGGGGGAATGCGAAGTAGGGATCACCGCTGTACGAACCCTGCGAAGTCAGGCCGTACTATATCATCTATTGGCATTCTTGTTAACCCTAAAACCTAGCGCTATCGTGATTTTGAACGATCAATGCGTTATCTACCAAGTTCGTTTTGTTCCTATCCATAATGTCCGAACCAAATTAAATTCCATTGCTCGGTCGGCGGCCGGCTTAGCGAGGCGGCCTCCCCAATACTGCGACGACTCTCTGGATTGGTCAGATATGCATCAACCAGAATGATTATATTGAGTGAGGTCAACAAGTTAGTCTCATGGGCGATATCTACAGAGGTGCAAGTGTTGTTGATATCTGGTTGGAGAGGAAGATTCTGAAACGAGTGAGGCGCATGGCCTATATTCCACACCTTGAATCTTTCTCCGACCCAGATGAGAAAGATGACTCTGGAGACCAGGTAACACATGTGATACAGGTTTTGAGGACCTTGACCCTTGAATCGCCAAAGTGAATTGCTCTTCGCTCCATTTTTGAGCGACCCTAACCCTTTCGTAGAATGTGGATTGTTCAGGAAGTGGCCTTAGGGCAGAAGTGTGCAGTGTATTTTGAGTCTTGCTCTATCCTCTAGAACGATCTAGCGAAATCAGCCTTGTGCTTATAAGAGGATGCTCATCAATCTGGGGCTCATCGTGTTGAGACGATGGTAAAGGAGCTGAAAAGAAAGGATGTCACCAGCTATCAGGGACATCGGCCCTTAATAAACCTATTTCATCAGTCCTTCAATCTTCTATGCACAAATCCGAGGAATAAGATATACGGGGTTCTTGAGCTGGCTTCGGATATAAAACCCAGGGAACTTATTCCTGACTATTCTCTTCCTTGTCAAGAAGTATATCTTGCTGTTACAACTTTTTGCATCAATAAGTACAAGTCTCTGGAAGTGCTTTGCCAAGTTCGACATCCCAAGCGCACACTTTATGGGAGCGGCAAATTTGTTGACAAGATTCAGCAGGTGAGATCTGTGATGTCTGGCATACGAGCTCCCCAAGAAAATAGCTACAAGCAGGGCAAAATCCTTTTAGAGTAGGAACGACATACTCGCAAAATCTCCCTATATACCACCGGGGAAACCTACCCAACCCTATTTTGGAGAACCTTGGTCGCTAATGGCAGGATCCGCGGGAAGGATTCGGACCGCACTAGGCAGCAACTCTATGAAACACATCAGAACTTAGTCGAACGAAACATGGATATGTACAATGAACATCCGAAACCACAGGATAGGGAACTAATTGCGGAGATGAGCATTGTGAATAGCAGGAGTACGGAGCTCGACAAGCTTATGGACGCTGCTTGCGTGGGTAGAAGAATTGCAATCACAGAGTACAGCTTCTTAGGTTTAGTGTCTAGCAATGCTCAAGTTGGAGACGGGATTGCTATCTTGGAGACTGTTCGAGTCCCGTTAGTATTTCGCCGTGCTCCACTATCAGCAGATAAATTCTCTGATTAGGGAGTATTATCTTCAAGTGTGAATGGACGGGCTTCGGTTCCACAGCTTGTCTGGTGCGAGTTTACAATTTTCAATTATGTGAATCACGTGGAACACTTGAGACCTTTCCTACTATATCAATAGCTTAGCTAACCATTCTTATTATCCCTATTCTCCCCAGATTAAAGGTTGAACTTTAGATCTCTTTGTCTTCAAGTATCTCACTGATCTCTTCCGGCCTGCGTATTAGTCAACCAATTAATCGCCTCTTCCCTAGAAGTATCCTCTCCCTATTTTCGTCGCATTTCGAACACTTGAAGGTCTCATCTAGAGATCGAGGGTATCTTAATCGATATTATCTTATTGGCAGCTTAGTATATGGTATTCCTAGGAAGAACTCTTGAATGAATTCAAGTATTGGGATGCTGTAGTAGCTTCCAATCCTAGTAAACGCTAGGGACGATGATAGTGCAGCTAGAGCGCGGTACGGGTTGCGGCTGACCAAGGGTATCCACATGGGTGGGTGCCCATGGGGATGGTAATCGATATTTTATTACCCGTTAGGTGGGGAGGGCAGTCTTAAAAATGCGTAGGATGCCCGCGAGTTACTCTATCACGTGAAATAAGCTCTTCTTATTGGCTAGACTAGCTTTAGTGGGGCTAGGAAAGGCAAATATTGTCACGTGTAGTCCTAATTAGGCAATCATCTAGCCAAATTAAGTATATACGTAACGTAAATACCCGTGCCGGGTATGCTGTTAGTACCTATAGCTCTAGTAGGTAGACCTCTCAAAACTGTACCCATGACCTTACCCACCCATAGGTAGTTTGTTTTGCCAAATGGGTGCCCATACCCACCCGTGCCTCGCTCTAAATGCAGCACTTACGTGTACCTAGTAAAGGCAAAGGATCCAGAAGAGGAGGCCGAAACTTGTGAAATGCATAACGATTGGTTGAATAATATAGAATCTTAGCAATCAACCTTGCGGCCAAAGTAGATGCTATCTCGAGAGCATTTGTAGATGGTCGTATGTTGCTTGAATATTTATTCGGCATCTCTGACCCTGAAATCTTTCTCAAAAGAAGAGATATATTCAAGTCCTCTATCCCGATAGAACTGTTTCGCCACGGCAGTAGCATAGAGGTAATAATTCAATCTTCCCCTCCGCGCCAAATCAAGTCCCCAATTCATCACCATAGTCCCACAACCATGACCTTGGTATTCGAGTCTCGCGGCCAGCTGTTCGAGCCCTAAACCAAAATGTCAAGACTATCTATCCGAGGATCATGAAAGAGAACAAATACAGTGACTCTATTCTTCAAAAATAATAACCTACAAATATGTTTCTGCCCTTTAGCGTGTGCTCTCCTCTGCTCGGAACAAAGTCTTTTGAGTTTATTATCCACAGCCAGATTCACGTCGTCGACCACCCCACTGTTTCCATTTCCAATGAATGGAATGTCCCACTTTTCATCAAGGTAGCCTTCGGTCCGAAGTAACTACTTTGCATAAGCGACTACATGTTCACCCGACGTCGATTTCTCTGCTAAACAAATACCGCATCAGCCACAGCAGGCAAACCTCAATAACTAATTGCAACTTAACCTACAATACTCCCCATCTTCAGGGGATATAAGTTCGGAGTCGATGACTTTCATGTACCGCACACATTGCCCACATTCTCGGGAAGCTCTTTGCATTGGCTACCGGAGTCATTGATATCATGTTTACTGCACTATTAGAGATCTAGCCTCATTTTAAGATAACCTTAGTTTCTTTAGTCAATAATTGGTTGGTTATCGCCCGATAAGGGAGTAGGTTGCCACACGTCTACGCCCAACGACGAGGCTGGCGAATCATGATGGTTGTTCTGCGTACCTCACAAAAATAAGCAATTTTTAATCAAATTTCTCTTCGAAACCAATGTCTTTAAATCAAGCCTGACGCATTATTTTCTGGTACCAATAGAGGCTGTGACAACATAGGAGCAACATCCGGTGCAAAATGCTGGTACAAGGCTCGGACGGAAGTACTCATCCAAAGCTTCTCGTAAAAAGATATTATAATATCAAATAGTTTGTATTGGATTAAACTAGTTTTGCCCACATTATTAAGAACTTAGGATTAGCTTGACCTTTTAGTAGCCTAACCTTACATATCCAACTAAACCGTGTTCTCATTCAACCACCCCACAAATGCACCTTCAAAAACGCACAGGAAGATGTGGAGGCATATAATATAGAGGAATGTTCTGTGATAACTTTGAGATCGTCTAGAAAGTAGCAGCTGCATTTGAGCCTATGAGGTCTACATCAAAATTTCAATACGTGTCCGAAGTTTACAAGCTGCGGACCAGGTCCAATCTTCAATCTATTGTCTGCTTCATCTCCATTCTGAGCTCTCGGATGTTCTTACAACAAGCAAACGACTAACGGTGGAGCATCTCTTCAGAAAACACTACAAATAGAACCTTCAACATGCTATATGTGCTGTAAGTATCTGGTTCATCCTAGGATTGCTCTTATCCAGGCATCAACTTATCATAGACGTGGCAATCCACGTCCTCTTAAAACGGAACACAAGATGAAAAGGATTCCCCGCATTATGCAGCAGTGCCAAAACAGAAGGGGTCGGCGAGTATGTAAGTGTTCATTGCAACCATTTGCCCTGGTCCAAGCAAATTTCTTCGTCCGAGATGCAAATGCAACGCAACTCACATCCACTCCAATCTTTCACAGTCAGTATACTCCAGTATAATCTCCACGTTCTAAGTTACTGGATAAAACATAGTAAGTACATGTATATGAGGGGTCAAATATGGACCAAAGTCTAACGTCCAATGCCATTATGCCCCCAACATCCTACACTAGTAATGAGTGTATGCGAAGGTTATCACTACAGACTATGCCTAATAACTACAAAATGAGGCAGCGTTGGGCATCAACGGTGCAAGTGAGATTTTGAAGGCAGAGGTTTCTGGCTGCGATTTTCACAAGCCTACTTTACCTCTGTAAAAATATATAAGTCTTCACATTCCACTGACCAGAGCATTCCCAAATTCGCACTTCAACGTCTTTCTCAAGTCTACTTCTATTACTGTCAACATCAATCCCATCTTTGGAGCAATCCATCAAGCAGCTATGACTTCCCAGCTTGAATCCGGCATGCACGCTCTCCACTTGTCTGCTGTGCCTGGAGTGACACTCCCCAAGCCATTCCCCTATGATAAGAACCGACTTATTGCGGATGACGAAGAATTAAAGCGACACGGATTCCCCCCCCGACCCGACAAAACTACAAAGGAATATGCTGCTTGGGCTCACACCGTTTCTCGAGCCCTCAATTTCATTCAGCCAACCTTCACCCACTTGCCCATCTGCCAGAAGGCTGCATATTCCGGTGCCACCAATGTACCATTGAGAGATTCAGCTGTCAATAACTACAAGTTCACACAAGTCACGGCATCATGGACAGTTCCACGACCCTCTCCTCAGAACTGGGCATTCAAGGAGTGCGGATGGGTACCCACTGAGTTCTTTGCCAATACATGGATCGGGATTGACGACGAAAAGTTCCGAGCTGGACTAGCTCAGAATTGCACCACATATTCCCACCAAGATACCGAGTACATCGTGTATCCCTGGTACCAATTCGTCAGAGACGGAAAGCTCCACAAATACAGGATCCATGGATTGGTGGTCCGACCTGGTGATTTGGTCAGAGTGTATATCAGGAAAGACGCTTGCTCTAATCAGAGCGTGGTCTCGTTCTTCAACGAATCCGCAGCTACTTATTGTAGCATCTTCATCGACAACGTCGGCATCGATGGGGAGCAAGCATTCTGGATCGTTGAAGATCCTTATCCCAAGCCCGTAGACCCCACATTGTCATACCTTGGGGCCACCAATTTCTTCGACTGTTCCACAAATCAAGCAGGAACAGACAAGTTGGACCAACCTGCAGTCGCCCGCGGGAATCTGGATGGCGCCACAGTCTTGGACATTATGGAGGCGGATGATACTGTGTCGACCACACGTTTGAGGAAGGCAGAGTATCCACAGAAAGATGCCGATATCTTGACCATCACCAGCGAGGTACGCGAACACAGGATCAAAGTCAAGGCTTGAAGTTAGCCAGCAGCTGTTACACAGTGGGCAGAGAGAGCATGGTCATGGTTCTTGGGGGATTCCACTCTTTCATTTTCTTTGGCCGAAGTATTCAGCTCATATTCTCTTTCCGTCACGGAGGATGCTGAAGGATGGTAAACTTCTGGTTCACGAGACAAAATCGCCAGACTGAAACTCACCCACCAGCCGTTCTGACATTCTTGCAAAGCAAAGAAATCTTGGGCTCCAATATGTTACTTTCTTTGAATCTAGATTGGCAATTGAATCCACATTTACTCTGCTTCCTTGACTTGTATTTGACGTTCATTCGCTCAACGGGAGTTCGGAGATTGGCAAATTGACTTTACTTGTAGCCCTTTAATCTTACTCTCCACATTCTCTTCTTCAGCATCAAGAACGTCACTTTCTTGATACGAATGCAGTAAACGAAATAGTGATTAGTCTTTTTATTTGGCCATTGAACAGCTCTTGAGAGTGTTCTCGTTTCTGTGTAACCAGAACAATCGCCTATGACTCACACAAGCCCTCACTCCACACAAAATACCTCAACCACGTTTGCGTTTGGAAACACGTATATTATAACTATCCAATGCTAATGGCAGGTTGGAAGCTGTTTTCTAGACCCCAAAAGCCACTAAATCTATTCCCAAACCTATGCTGCCACCATATGCTATAAGGCTGCCTGTAATCCTATCTTGACACTATCCGCGCTAAATTCCCCAATAATTTCCTTGCAGATTTAATGCCTCATGCATGATATGCATGCGTTATTTGGTCGTAGATGTACCCACGCGTTCATCTGTCTTGCTGCATCAACCCCGCAAAAGGGCCAGAAAGGTTGTTGGCTATACTTTAGGTAAACGTGTAACCGTCGCAACGAATAACGTCCACACTACGCGGAATTTATACCGAAGCTCTATTAGCTCGCTGACATCTAAGGGATCAGATGCAGACATTCAACCAGTTGAATTACATCATAGCAGCATGCCCCCTCACGTTCATAAGCTACTGGTCTTCCACCGTCCAGGGCTGTCGGCTCCTAGATACCAAAACTCTTTTAACTAGGGAAATATTGCTCCACTGATTTTTATACGCTGGTTATTGGATGATTGCTATCAATTACCATTGCAATCTCTCTTTCAGACGTAGTAAGAACTTATTAGCTCAGCCAAAGATGCCATTTTCGAAGGAACTTAATTTGTACATGGGCACAAAAATGCTTGTCTCCAAATCTAGCTGAGTGGCGCCAACACACTCACACTCCTTTATACAGATCAATGGTCACCTCCGCTTTATGGATGCCCACGTCTCAGGGCCTCAATGACAATGGTCCACGCTCTCGACGGAAGCAGCATCGAATCCTGATCATATCCTTCTGCCTCCCCCACTATAATCCAGTTCGATTGGAAAGGACTCGACCACAATCCTCTCTCGATTTGACTAGAAATCTCCATTATACATATCTCAAAGGCTAAGAAGCAGTCATACAACACTCGAATCTGTCCAGTTCAGTTCTGGTAGGGCATATTCTCGGCGGTGCATCCACCACGCATTTGGCACCTAAGTTCTCAGAGAAGATTAGACGTCAGTGTTTAAACCAGGGAGGTGAAAAGGTTGCACCCATGTCGCGAAAGCATGCATTCTCAATATAACAAAGAAAGATCAGAAACCTAGTAGACCAATTAAGATGGATAGACAGAAGCCGAGACCTATTGTGCCCTAGTCTTCGGATGTCGTGAGGTGTTTCTCGCAGTGACTATTGCGGGTCATGATGCAGAACGGCATGCGACAATTTGAGCGGCTGCTTATTCTGATTCGTGTGTTGATCCTGCGTGTGCATGATGCCATTTTGTGTTCAACATGAACCGCTGCTGCGGAGCAAGATATATTTTCGAATACGGAGATGGCAAAGAATTGCGGGTGTTTACGATGATAGGGGTCATATTCAGATAGGAGCTGTAGCTGCAGGCCATTCAATATGTCTTAAGTAGGAAGAAAGTGGTGATTCCATCCGTTGAAACTAGTTACAGTACTAAAATACACACGCCGAAGAAACTCACACCAACTCTTAATCTGTCTCCGCCCGTCTCCATACCTATATTCTTGATACTTGGGACCACTAAACCGTAGTAATAGCATGCCGACACGCCTTCAGCAATAACATCTCATAGGCATCCACAGTCGTCACCTTCCCCATGTTCCAGTCATTAACGAAATCACGATATGCCACCAAATGTTGCTCCGCTCTTGGCTTCAGCATTTCAACTTGATCCCAGCCTACCACGTTTTCAGAAACTGGGAGACCTGCCATCAATGGAACCAAGTCACAAATGCCCTCCTCCATAGCTCCGTACAGACTTCGGAAGAGAGCTGAAACCAGGAGCGTCCGTCGAATACTTTCCAGAAGAAACCACTGCCGATGCAAAGTGCCAGTTGGTGAAAGACCGGCATCAAAGTAGCCCTTCTGCAAGTGACTTGTCCAATCCTCCAAGAGACCGAGATCTTGCTCCGCATTGGATCGCTGCCTGCTATCTCCATCGAAGACTCGGATGATTTGGTACATAAGGAGAGCCTGGACTGCTAGCAACCAATCTTCAACTCGAGTGATAGACTTAGATGCCGAAATCAACTTTCTAAGCTTGAGAAATAACATCCGAAAGACAACGACAGAGTTGTGTATCGTCTTCTGATTGTATAAACTGCAAATGCCAATAAGATCCTGGTACGTGTCTGGTAGAGTATCGAGATAGAGATCAGAATGAATGAACGGAGCTCGACCTTCCAGGGCAAAAGACGCCACACTCCGCTTTAGCTCAAAGACACAATACTCGAGTTGATGGGGCTCGATGACTACACGTTCAGGGAACGGAAACGAATCATATGGGGACGAGAAGGGCTCTACCATTCTTGAATAGCCTATGATTGGCTGTGGTTGAAGGACTTGACTAGTTTGTACCAAATAGGTAGCGCCGAGAGGCGTGGATCCCATTGAAATCTCATCTTGGTGGCATTCCGGGACGGATTCTGGGGCATTCCCAGCAGCAAATGCAGCTGCATTATGGTTCTAATTTCATCAGAGTTTGAAAGTGCAACCTCCCAAGATTTACTCACATAACTACAAAGCAGGTCCTTCGCCGTACATCTTGAACATGAAGGAATGGTCAAGTCACATCTCCGCTTCGCTTTCACACATCCAGTGCAAGCCTTCCGCCGAGTAGCGCTTCGATGTACTAACTCAACAATCTGTGCCATATTGAATTCCTGCGTGGAACTCCACCTCTATCAGGAGGAACAAGTAGATGAAAGTGGCGAAAGCGGAGGGAGCCGGCTCAAGTTGGTAATCAAGTCAGCATTGACCCAGTTTTTTTTGGCGGAATTCCACCGCACGTGACCTTTCCCCCTTAATGCATACCGATGATCCGACAGCTTTTTAATATTTCAATATGACAATTATCTGCTGCCTTGCCTGTGTTACAATAATGACTTCCCTCTATAAAAGCGATCGACTTGTTTCCTCCTTTCTCGTACACACAAGAATCAGACCATCATTAACGCTTTTAACTCATCACCATAGCATCATGCCTTTTACCGAGTTTGTAACCCCCGCGGTGAAGCAGGACGATGAGTCGAAGCAGGCATTCCTTGCAGCAGCACCATTTTTAGCAACAGCACTTACCAAAGCTCCAGGATTTAGACAGCAAGTCCTCGGAAATATCGTGAGTGAGAATGGCGTCGATGTCGAACCGGGCTTACTGAAGCTTGCTCTCGGAATAGGTATTGTACTTGCATCTTCAGACGCTAGATGTTCTGACAAAGCCATAGAATGGGAGCAGGAAAAAAATCTTTCCGACTTCCTGATCAGCGATGACTTCAAAGCTTTCGGCGCAAAAGTGAAGCCCTTTGCCGCAGGTCCTGCAGAACCACAGCTATATAAGACAGATCTAGGACCGAGTGCCATATTCACGACTGCGCTCACCGAAGTGTTCCGAATTCCTATTATTGAAGACGGGAAAGTGGGTGAGATTCAGCTTGCATGGAAGGATTTTATCGATGCTGTCGAGACAGCGCGTGATAAGAGCAGCATGGATAACAACAAAACAAAACGCGAAGTCCATTCGCTTTGTGGTACCAGCCTGAACTTGGAGAGGAGACTGTTTGTAGGAGCTATTGGATATGGAAGGTCCGATGTAAGTCTTGAGCGGCTTTTCAATTCTTGTGTCTGGTCGTCTTGGGCTCTGGGCTTCTGGCAAAGGACAATGGATCGAGAGAATTTCAGGCGAGATTGGGGCGTGGGCGTTGAAAGAATGATTTGAGTACTAGTGAAGTTCAGAATCTGACTGACATTTGTAGGTGCGAGAAATAATCGTCGAGGACGAATCTGTGGTAACAGCTAGGAGAGCGTTAGAACAGATGGGCGCCAGTTACTTTGTTGTTTCCTTCTCAAAACTTTGAGTCGTTCTATTCCTCCTTCCAACAAAGAAACTCCACTCATCCCCACCAAAATAGAACAGCATATGCGGATAAATGTGCAAAATGTGATAAAAGACGAGGTCGTATTATTTTTAATTAGAGGATCTGAGCCTCGAAGTACAATTTGGTGGTATCTCCAACGCTAAAACGAATCTTGCTAACATCCAAAAACACGAGAAGAGCAAACCCAGGGTATCTTTCTGAAGGTGAGAGTGACTGGCCAAGAAAAACGAAACTAATGGTACGAAGTAGGCTTTGAAAAGCTTATCCTCCATTCCGCCAATGGGGTCTTGATACGAACTCAAACATGTTGGACTTCGACTGCCGGGTCATGCTTGCCGCTTCTGTCGTTGCGGGTACGCCAGCAATGCAGGGCGGACATGATTGTGGTCGCAGAGAAGAGGAGCCTAAGATTGATGAGTCGGTAAAGAACGAGACAAAGGATTCAGTAACATACCATTCAAATGCAGCAAAGACATCTCCCGCAATAGCGGCCCGACAGGGTCCCCAATATCTCCCACTGTGCGCGCTGCATCCAGCATCTGTCAAGAGAACTGCAAGCGCAATGAACCCGGCAAACCAGAAGATCATAGTGATAGATTCGGCCGCGAGGATTCCGAATTTATGAGCTGCGGTCTGGAAGCGCACGGGAGCAATGACGAGATATGCGACCGCGAGTAGTGTCCATACTGACGTGAAGATGAGGAAATTGATCTGGGAGGGAGACCAATACCAGGCCCAGTCGTTTGCGGCTGTGGGGATATTAGCAAGTGTTCAGCATTATTAGAGATGTCAACCTACCATATGCCAGGACTCCAAGGACGATAATCGCGAAGATTGTTTGGACGACGCGAATAGGAAGAATGAGGGCTTCGATAAATGCCATGGTTGAATGCGCTTGTTGTTCTTGGGCAATATTAGTTGTGGATATAGCCTTTGCTTGAAGATCTTCGTTTGTTCGAGGTTAGTTGCGGATATGGAGGATGTTCGAAGGTCGTAAAGAAATGGAGGACTTGCTGGTCGTTTTCTATTCAGACAGCTTCTTTATGAGAGCTGTGGCTGCGTGATTCAGGATACGTGTAAGAGTGGCGCAAGCTTGGAATGCGGGGCAATTTCTAGCAATTCCAAGTTTTTTAGGCATTGAATGATTTTGACAGTGTCACATGTCTAATGACGTCGCGGAAGGCATTTTCAGCGGGCTGGGAATGGCTCAGCAGGCAGGGGTAGCCTGGTCCCCAATGATACGATTGGCACAAAAATCCCGGTGCCTATGCGGGGTCCCAAGTAGAGTATCACGAACAAGATCATCTTTCGATAGCGGTCATGCCATATTTGTCAACACTGGTGACGATGGTATAACTTCATGTGTTAATGTTTCAAAATCAAAAATCAAGCATGATTCAGAAGTTCAGTCAGAAAGTGGACAACTATGACCGACTTCGATCATTGCTGGCCCCACCGACTCGCAAGTTGCTATATTCCATAACAAACACAAATAAGCACTCAACCATCGTGAATTATATTATTCACAGCTTGCTGGATGTTCCATCGTCACCTAGCTCAATGACCAACTTCCCAAACTGTGATCCGTTCTTGATGTCATCGAACAGGCTATCAATGTCCTTGAGATTATCAATCCCTTTGACCGTCCTCGAAACGATGGGTTTGATGTTGTTCTCATTCACGAACGCGACCATATCTCGAAACTCCTTCCTCGAGCCCATTGTTGTGCCTCGAAGTTCCAAATTGAGAAGGACAGCATTCATGGACCAGTCCATCTTGGGTGCGACAGTCATACCGTATTGAACGACAACACCACCGGGCTGCATATATGAGCAAAGCAATGGAAACTGGGGAGAGGACGCACCTTCAACAGCCTCGCAGCCTTCGCGATGATGTTTCCTCCAGCTCCATCAATGATAGCATCGAGATATGGCCTGTCCTTGGGCAATTGCTTCTTTAATTCCTTCTCCCACGCCTCATCTTTGTAGCTCACTCCGCCCTTCGCTCCCATACTCATGGCTTTATCTAGCTTATCCTGGCTTCCGCTGGTGACATATGTATTCGCACCGAGTGCCACAGCATACTGTAAGACATTCAATGCAACACCTCCACCAATACCTGTGACTAGAATGTTTCTCCCCTTCTCTGCATTCCCACTCTTTGACATCAGAGCTCTCCATCCAGTTAAGCCTGTCAATGGCAGAGCTGCTGCTTCCGCAGGACTCAGGTGTTCGGGTGCTTCCTCGACCTCATCCTCGTGGACGCAGAGAACCTCCTGCAATGTGCCTAGCGGAAATGACTTCGTGCCTCCCAAGATCGCATATCCTGTCGGAGATTCCGGCCCATGTGAATCATCTTTCCATCCACGGCCTGGAACCAATATGACTTTCTTTCCTATCCAAGATTTCGAGGCAGACGAGCCTACAGATATCACGACTCCGTATCCGTCTGCGAGTAGGGGAACGTCGAAGGATGGAGCGGGATAGAGGTGTTGTCGAAGGAAGAAATCGCGGTGGTTGAGAGCAGCAGCGTGGATCTCAACCACGAGGTCGTTGGGACTTGGATTTGGCGTCGGCACATCGACTAGCGAGAGGCTGAGTTATTGATGTTAGCAGGAGTCGATCAATGGCTAGAGGTGAAGCTCACGGGTAGTAAACCTTTCCAGGTTTTCCCCCCTCGATATGCTGCATCTTGATTGCTTTGGGCATATTGGACGATTTTGATTGAATCAATTGACCGATGGAGTCTCAGCCCACTGGGCGATGGTGTTCAAATACATCGCGCTCGTGCAATGCAGATGTAGATAGCCATAACGCTGATGTTGATTTCCAAGCTCCCCGCCAATTTCTACCGAGGCTAAAAGGAGCCGACTCCGGAGAGGACATTGGCTGGAAAGGTTCACTTAGCACAGTGAGATTGCTGATACAAAGCTTACTCGTTGTGTCGCATAAGACATCTGCAGCCAGGTCTCGGCTTTCATGGCTGCGAGTTTGCACAAGGAGTGGGGAAGGGATCACACCACAGTTCGCTAACCTTACAGACATATCCCCACAGGGTCGTGATCCATTCAATACGCCATATAATGCTATGCTATACAACTCTATGCTCCAAAACTCCATTGTATCATGATTACCTCCGTCTCTTCCCACCTCCTTCACCATCGGTTTCCGCCCGCCTTTTCTTACCCTCCTTTCGCCAGTATTCCTGTTTCTCTTTTTTCTCTCGCTCGCCCCTCTTCTCCGCATTCTCCTCAACCTTCTTCCTATAATCCTTCCTCTTCTCCTCCTTGGCAGCCCGTCTCTTGGCGACCTTCTCGTTTCTCAATGTCATGACCTTCTGCATCAGATCTCTTGCCTTTTTCTCCTCTCCCCCCAGCACAACCGCACGTTTTTGCATATAGGTCTCCTTAGATTGCTTCTTTGTCTGCACAATCTGAGACTTGAATGGAAGCTCCGCCGCAAGAGCACGAGGCACACGAAGAGGATTGAAATTTCTCGTTGCCCTTTCGACTGGCTTGTATTGGCTGTTCTTCTGCTGCGGCGTTGGTAGACCTTCATCACGGCGAACCTCACCAGTCAATCGCATACCCTCCCAACCAATCAAGTTTGTGACCGGATTGTAGAATCGGTGCGGTTTAACTGGGTACCATGCACGCAGGAAGACAATGTCGCTCATGAGAATTTTATCCTCAAACGTTGCTCGGAAATGACCCTCTGGCTTGCTGAGTGCTTTCTTGATCTGTCCCCGAACGCCGGATACAGTCTTAATGGAGGCTCCCTCAAATTTAGCGATCTCGACGGCTGTAGTGAACATGTCTCTGATAAACGCAGTATTCTTGAAGATCTTGTACGGGGCGCCAGTCAGCTTAAGTTTCTTGACGATCTCAGTAGCTTCGTCCACGTTCAACACTGTGCCAGTTGCAGCTATCCGAAATCCTGGATTCTTCGACGAGAAGGATTGGTAGCAGGAGAATCCGGTATTGGGCGCAATAAGAGGTCCGTAGAATGTCCCAAAGCAATGCATATGCTCAGGTGTATACTTGAGCATCCTATTCCGCACTCGGGAGTCAGAGATGCTGTAAACAGGCATGGTTTGAAACCTTCTCCAGCCCATTGAGAAGATCAGTGGATCATTCGTTTTCAGGATCTTCTTGTGCCATCGATGACGCTTGATCCTAACCTGAACGAATCCGAATCGATCTTCCGTAGCGGATAAACCACCAACAATGATTGGCATCCGCGGATTGAATCCTGTGACGAACTCAGATGCAACACCTTCAATGATAATCTTGGCATACATTCCAGCTCGGAAGCCCTCAACATTAACACGCTGGCTGTCTTCAAGCAGCTCAAACTCGGCTTTGTTGATATCCAGCTGTTTCTGGATTCGTGCTTTCTGAGCGTCATACCAATCGTCTTCACCAAACTCTTCATCCTCTCCTGTTTCCTGACGAGCTCTGGCTTTGTCATTGTTGAAACCTTCTCGGTCTTCTTCCTCAAAGCGCATCTTTAGCTCTTCTTTTCGTTTAGCATTCTTCGCTCGTTCAGCTTCAAGATCATCCGGCTTGTACTCTTCGCCCGTCTCAAGGTCCGCAAACGCTCCATCACCCTCATCGTCAGAGTCCTCGCCCTCACCGTCATCGCCACCACTCTGATCCGTTTTCTTCTCACCAAACAAGTCGGCAGTTGTAAATCGTCGCCTCAATGCTTCAACGTTATCCTCCACAGACCACTTAGCTTCCAATGCATCGTAGTCTAGAATGGGAATTGTACGGTCCTCAAATTTCTCATCTGCAGTCTCTCGTCCAGATTTCTTGAAGAAAGTTTCATCGTCAGATTCCCCTTCAATATCCTCAGCTTCCTCAACCTCACCTCGCCATCTTTGTAGGACTTCATTGGCACTGAGAGACTCGTCGTACATCAATTTTGCGAGATCTGATGTACGATAAGACTTTTGCTTTCCGTGCAGTTGCTGTGCCGTCTTCAACATGTTTTCTTTCCACCGGGTATCTCCATTTTCATCAGAAGACTCTGCGTCGCCATCTTCGTCACCTGAGATTGAGCCAAGATCCGAATCGGAATCTGCAAAAGCAACATCTCCATCTACACGATCATCTGAATTTCGGAAAGCTTTTCCCAGTTTATCTTCCGTGATCTCTACCTCATCAGACGCAAACTCCTCGCCACTAACAAAACCCTCGTCGTCTGGCTCATCATCAGATTCCTCATCTCGTTCAACAAATCGAGCAGATCGTGGCTGTTTTCGACCAGAGTCATCCTCGGCAGCTTTTGTGATAGCATCTCCATTGCTGAAGAGCTGCACACCTTCCACTGTCTCTCCAAGAAGCTTCCGCTCGTTTTGGAGGCTGACAATCAACTCCTCGCCCTCACCACGCTCTGCGTCTTCAGCATCCTTGTCAAAATTAAAGCCCTTCTCTCG
The DNA here is from genome assembly GCA_003988865.1 of Phialocephala sp. D728. NCBI lineage: Eukaryota > Fungi > Ascomycota > Leotiomycetes > Helotiales > Mollisiaceae > Phialocephala > Phialocephala sp. D728. The sequence goes on from QYAJ01000123.1 coordinate 26,046, forward strand.
AGTGATCCATATCGTTTCGCCATCGATCTTCAGGCCGCTTTTGTCAGACATTGGAGCATGAAGCTTCTTCTCTTTCTCATCCAATCGTCTGCGACCAGTTTTTCCAGTGGCTTTCGCAACGGCTTGGTCCATGTATGGAGTAGGACATGGGTCTGGTAGGGCCTCCATAGCCGACACCGTATAGTCACCTAGTCCAGGTATATGCACTCTTTGACTTTCAGCGGAAAAGTTCGTTCCTCGCAAATAGCCTGACAGTACAACAGTTCTGTCACACTTTGGATCCTCTTCGATTTTCGTGGGATGCGTGACATCTCGGAAGCTGTCGATGATTGAGTAAGGATGCGAATTTCGCCAGATCAGAGGTCGTGGATTCTTCATGACTGAAAGGAACCTTGAGAGGTTATGGATTTCGCGGTCGGGGTATCGCCCATTGATGACCCCAGACAAATAGAACAAATGTGCACCCTGATATAACTCGCTCCAAAATCTGTTCTTCAACCGTTTCTTGGCGTCCTTGAGGGTCTGTGGTTTGCGGAAAAGGTCCAGATGTGTGAGGATACCAAAGACATTACCAGGCATACCGCTCGAAGCCAAAATATTCAAGAACTCCATAGTCTCCATCTCAAATCCAAAATTTCCATCAATCATCAAAAGAACAATGTCTGCCACTTTTGACATATCCACCATTGCCTCCAATTCGTTTGGACATTCTACGAAAGTAAGTCGTTGCCTCTTCGAGGTCACCACAGTGATTGGACCCTGCGGATCCGAGAGCGTTTCTTTCGCATATCGTTTGACGAGGGATTTGAGAAGAGTCGTCTTGCCCACACCTGGAGGTCCGACAATGGTGACAAGTCGTGGCGGAGGTTCTTCTGGTATACGATCCACTTGAGGAACATGGAGGCGTTTTTCTTTGATCTAGTTGTATTGTCAGCACTGTCCAGAGCTCTTATATGGTGACTAACATCATGCGACCGTGCTGCACTCTTTGCAAGCCGTCCTGGATTCGCAAAACTGAATGCTTTGGGGTTCCGGTCTGGAAGACAGTGTCAGCATGCGATGCAGAGGAGAAGTTACCAGGCAGACGGACCTCCAGTATGCTTCTTCTTGTCTTTAGACGGCCTATGAGGCCTATTCGATTGATCCTCCATCTCTCAGCGTCGTGGTCTCAATTGCGACGACATCAAGGTTCTCCAATATTTTCATCTCGAAATAATTTTTGGGACTTTTTGGGTGGATCACTGTGCTAGCTTGATTAGGCTAGAGCTATTTCTTATCAGCTTATCCCACCATCCGCACGAGAGAGAGTGAGACTCGAGGAGAAGGTAAACCACACTTCACTTCGGTTCAAGTTTCGCGAAACGCTTGGAAAACAGGCTAATTCATGTAGAACAAAGTATTGGATGTCATCGTCTGGTTTTGGGCGCTTGTGTGATGTTGGCCCTGTGAAACGCGTGTGTTGTCCCTTTAGCGCTCGTAAGCAAAGTAGTCGGCGGATGACGTACGATTTAGGCTGTCGTCGCGGGGTCCTAATACCAAGGCCGAGTCGTGGTGGGGGATACAGGAAGTATAAGAGGGTCGTGGTCGAGACTTCTTTTCAACTTTCTTATCTCCTCAAGTCATTCAACTGCAATAATATATATTATATCTGTTAACGTCAAGCCGTCAATCACGCAAATCTCAAATCTACCCTATATCGTCAACATGGTCAGACATATCGTGGGTCTCCCCGCACAGTAAAATACATGGTGCAACGCTGACATCGAGATCAGATCAATTGCAAAACGGATGCTGATGTTGGGCCGTAAGCTTATTACACCCTTCAATCCCTTCTCTATACTAACTACGAGAACAGGGCTAAGAAGATGGCGGAGGAGCAAGGAGGAAAGATTGTACAGACCTATACCATAATTCCGGCTTTTGTGTAAGCGACCTTATACCTCTCCTTTTTAAACTTTACTGCTCCAGAAGCTAATGGTTTATAAGTGTTGACATGCCGAATGATGCTGTTGGCACATTCACTAGCAGTCCACACGTTCAGACCGTCGAGTTAGATTCAGAAGTGAAGACACAGGTTTGAGAAGCATAAATTCAAGATGGTCTTGGGGCGGTTATATATACCAGCTTGGCAGCTCTTTCTAGTCTATCAGTATCAAATATATATCATATTATTCCAGATATCGAGCTTTAGTCGCCAAGTTATGGAAGTTGGAGTCGAAGCCTACAACTTAGAATGTCGGCATGCGCCAGGCTAGCCTCGGCTGGTTTCGATGATCTCAGCGCACCAAAAGATTTGACCTACTCTGTCTTTGCAATGCCACCATGAAGTCACTTCTGCCACCCCAACTTGCGAAGGGGAATGGTATTTTCTTGCCATTTTCGAAGAAGCTTTCCTACACTTCTCCAACCTTTGCCCGACACCCCTCACCTTCAGCCCACAAATGGTCGCATCCACCTAGCTCAACAACCATAGCTGATGACGAGGTTGCGAGTCTTGCAAGCAAGCCACTACATGCTCTGAGCTTAGCAGACCTTGTAAAGTACCTGAATGCTCTTTTCCCCCATCTCATGCGTTGTGCTAATACCTTCGATCCAGACACGGTCGTCCACCACTCTCTGAAGACGCGTTATTCTCCTCCGCCAACTTCACACTCTCCCTCCTACCCATACGTCTCGCACATCGAATACAAGCTCTGCGGAATCTGCCATTCATCGTTGTCTCGAATCCAAACATCTCGAAAATTTACAACAATTACCTCCACTCTCTATCGACCTTATTACCATATAAGGAGAAGACAATAGGCACCCTCGAAGACGAGATTAAATTCACTAGTGTCCTCGCAGACCTAGTCGAAACTCATTCGCATACCATACCTACTCTTGCGCGCGGGTTTCTCGAGTGTAGGAAGTATATCAATCCTGTAGAGGTGACACGGTTCTTGGACGAGCATCTACGAGCACGAATAGGCACGCGACTGATCGCCGAGCAGCATATCGCCTTGCACGTTTCCTCCCAACCACACCAAGACCCAAAGTTGAATCATCATGAAGAAGATACCCAATCTTCATATATCGGTGTCATTGATACCGCTCTACAACCAGCCTCTATCATCAATTCCTGTGGGAACTTCGTCTCAGAAATATGCGAATTGAAATATGGAGTTCGGCCGTCGTGGATCATTGACGGAGAACCTGGCACCACCTTCGCATTTGTGCCTGTCCATTTAGAGTACATCATCACTGAACTACTGAAGAACGCGTTTCGCGCTACAGTCGAGTCTGGAAAGTCCCACGAACCAGTCATCATTACCATCGCTGCAGAGCCAGAGAGTCCAAGAGACAGACAGCGAGATGCCATCGATGGATCGTCACCAGCTACTGGTGACAATCCACCAATAAAGCCATTCGAGGATCCAGCTCCCGGTGTCACAATCCGCATTCGAGATCGAGGTGGTGGGATAAGTCCAGACGTGCTACCGGATATCTGGTCGTACTCTTTCACAACGTTCTCGGATGAAGACGAGCTTCCTGGACAGGGGCCCGGAAATGGAAGCATGGATGCTCTTAACGCAATATCTGGTGCTGGAGGAGAGGGTAGCTCGATTGCTGGGTTAGGGTATGGGCTCCCTTTGAGCAGGGCCTATGCCGAGTACTTTGGAGGAGGCATCGCCGTGCAGAGTCTATATGGATGGGGCTGTGATGTATACTTGCGACTGAAAGGTTTAGGCAAGCCGAAAGGTTGAAGCCTTTCGCGGTGGACTTGCATTGGGAACACTGATGGCTGAGATCACCGCGGATAGAGAGGCGATTCGCGAGGCTGATCAGAAGGCAGTACAGCAACCAGATTTGCTGCAAAATGACCCCGTGAGGCCTTCTGCTACCAGAGACCAGCTCGCCCAGCGGAAAGTTGAACAGAAAACTTCCCACCTAACCATTCAGCAATAGATTCATTTCCGGATGCAACAACTCGTAATTCTTGGTGTCGTAGCCTTGTGAAACTAAATGTTGGTGTTTCTTATTTTGTTACTGGTCAACTGCGACCGTCCGCCAGGCGATTCGCGTGAGGCCTGTTGACAGGCCTCGAGAGGCCACAGCCAACAGTCCTTGACGCCCCCCTTACGAGGCAGAGTGGCAGTGTTCCAGGCGACCGTTTCGCCTTTTGGGTGCTTTGTCCTGCTCAAGGCATTCTCTTCTCCACTTGTATAGTTAAACCTTTTGCATCGTAGCTTCTCACTGGATGCTTTCTTTCCGTCGCTATTCGCTATGGATGGTCTTTCTGGCGCTGCAAGCGTCGTTGCGATACTTCAGCTACTCGAAAGTGTCGTGAAGTTGGTTGAGTTCGGCAAGTCCGTCAGAGATGTGCCAGCCAACGTCGAAGCTCTATTCAATGACCTCGAGCTACTGTCAGCAGTTCTCACGCAAACTCACAAATCCGCTTCCAGAATAAACCTTGACGAGGTCACAAGTCGTGTCATTAAAGACTGTGAGAGTAAAATCTCGGTCCTAGACACTAAGATTCGTTCTGCGACCTCCCACTTGAAGTCAGAAAGCCTTCGTCGTAGGACGTGGAGCGCTCTCAAGATCGCCTTGAAGAGCAATGAGATCGCCTTGCTGAGACAATCAATTGCGGACGCTAAAGCGACCCTACAGCTGGTCTTGCACGATTCGCTATTGTAAGGTCTGTCTCTCTTGCAGCGTCGTGCACTATTAAGTTTCTGCAGGGATTTTGCATCATTGATGATTGATAACCAAAACCTGGCGTTAGCACAACTGCAGCACATCAGTCAATCCATCGAGATATTTCATTCTTCCAAGGGACTTGAAGGCAGCATCATGCAGCTCCCAACTCTCGAATTCCAGGAGTCTGAAGCAGCCCACGCGATCCTCCAAAACTCCGATTCGGTGTTACCGAAGGAACAAAATGATCTGCAGGACGACATTCCATCAAAATCTACTAGAAAGACACGGAATTACTTGAAGTCCTGGGAGAAATGTTTGACGACCCCAATTGTTCGTGTCGCTACCCGCAGCACAACTTTCGAGGTTTCAGGAACCGGAGTTCACGGAACGAGAAAGAAAACTGAGGTTGAGATGAGATCCGTATTATACCCATCTCGATGTGGGCAATTTTTTGGGATTTCGCACGGGGTTCTCATCACAGCTCGTTCAACTGTCGGGTGGCAGTATATAGTCGAGCCTTTTCGAGCGGTGCCTGAGAACGCTTTGATATTCGACTTATGTCGAATGGGTAATATAGAGGGAGTCAGGTTGCTTTTGACCCGTGGGGAAGCTTCTCCGCTGGATCGCGATCCGATGGGTCGGACACCATTATGGGTATGGGCTTTTGTGACATCCCGAGTGAGCCACGACTAACTAGATTTTCAGGTCGCTGCTAAGTCACTCAAATTAGATGTTGCGGAGCTCTTGCTTCGAGAAGGAGCAGATCCACATGCACAAGACTGGAAAAGTGACAGGTATGGCTTTCAGATTCCATCCATTTTGCCTATTCTAATGCTTGATAGCGAGCCAATAGCAACCATTGCTCAGAGCGAAGGCATCGAAATGAAACCTAAATTAAACATGATCAATTTATTACAGAAACGACGACGCGATGATTACGAGAATTTCAGCCTTATGTTTATGCTTGGCACCTTTCTCAGAAAGTATCGCCCTCAGAGCGCCATCGACATGTCTTGGGATCAACGCCGTCTCGAAATCATGGCAGTCATGAAGACATTATTACGCACTATCCCCGCCGGTGATGAAGGAGACCTCAATAGGGTTAAAGTTCTGAGTGCAAGCCTCCGATTCTATTTCGACGGAGATGTGATTCGATATATCTTGAATGGGATCAGAGGCCCAATAGATGAATATGAGGACAAAAGCCATCTCGAGGAGTCGGTTCTTCACGAAGCAATATTCAGGAGACTTTTAGAACGTGACGCACGATCCATGAGGATGATCATGCAGAAGACCCAGAACTTTCATCACTTTACAGCCAATGGTTCTATTGGTATGGCTCCTCACACACCAACAATGTTAGCTATGTACGACCCAAGCTTGTTCATTGCCTGGAGGGCTATGTTGCGTGAGCTGGGGCACGACATAGGGGACTTCGTACGTAAAGAGTTAGAACATGGGCCACTGAGGACGGCTGGCTGGAACGAGTCCTCCTTGGCATATCTCTTCGAAGTAGATCTTTCCTTAGACCTACATAACGGCCTCCGGGAGTTTGGATTTCCCATTTGTGAGAGATGCGGTCATATCGGAACTGCTATTGGGGCGCGTCCGAAAGTTGATCTTGGGTGGAGGAGGCACCTGCGCGCAATACGACGACAATGCCCGAACTTTTCTACTACCAAGGGAGAATTGCCACAGTCCTTGAACATTATTGTCAAGATTGAAGGAAACAGCACATCAGACGAAACCCGCAACGTATCCCAGAGCGATGATATCGCTGCAAAGAACCTCAAACATCTTCCATACCGAACGGTCTGTTCGACAGACTGCATGGATGGCATCTGTGTTGCATGGATGTACGAAAATGATCTGACAAACGAGCCGAGCTTTCCTCTCTACCCCCAAGAAATCTTTACTCCGGATCACCAATGCCTCGGGGACAGCATGGGAATAGATCAAGGAAAGGAGGACAAATATCCTCCTATCAAAGTCCCAGGAGCTTTCATCGATTGACAAACTTTCTAATCTCCCGAGCAAATCGCTAGCGATAGGGAACCGTTGCTCAAGAAGAACTCACTTCTGCTAGCTATTTATTGTGTTCAAAAGCTGTGGGCATTGTCTTGATTTCTACAACTTGAGGGATATGTTTAGTTGTTCTTAGCGAGCATTGGCGCACGGAGTAACCCGTTCTTCCCATTTTACATCATCTTTAATGATCGTTCCTCTCAAGCCACGGCTTTGAAGCATCATAAAGCTTCCCAATTGCTGGCTCAACGCGGACCAAGCGTTGATACGAATCTTCTTCAACCACCTTGAAGAATTGCAGCCATCCAACAATCACAAAATCCGCGTAGGATGCTAATCAACAATGTTAGAACTCATCTCAACACTCAAAATAATAACATTACTCACGTGTGTCTCCCATCACAAATGGGCCTCCATTGGCTTTTAGGAGTTCTCCTAATTCTTTGATCCCGGGTAAAGCTTCTATCCATGCCTCTTCTCCGCCAGTCTCTTTCTTGAGCTGTAGTAGAGATTTACCCAATTTAGCCTCTCGCGTTCTGCCAAAGTACTCCTTCGATCGCTCTGGTAGGACATTTGTATATACTCCAGGCATCCAAATACCCCTCAGTGGCTTCATCATCTTATTTCCGATCTTCGTCAATCCTTCGAGGATGGGAGAATCCAAGTGCAGTGATGGAGTGGGATGCTCTTTCTCCAACCTGGCGGCGATTTTCTTCGAGTCCATAACATAGGTTCCATCTGGGAACTGTACCGTGGGAACGGTATAAGGAGTGTCGTCAGGCGGATTTGGTGCAACACTAGTAAGCATGAATAATGGTAAGAATTTGTCGGAGATGGGAGACTGACTGATCTTTCAATGTTGATTCGATATCTGGATATTCAGTCCAAAGTGTCTTGTAATCAAGTTTCTTGTAATTAAGTACCAGTCGAGCTAGGGAAGATTAGAAATATACATCTGATTCTTGGAGTTTGGAAATGTACTCTTCCAAGTATTGTATGACCAACAGGCACGGGGCTCTTTGCTTGGCAGGTCGTAGAAAACGTATTGAGACATATTTGGGATTGAAGAGAATGAATGATCTTTCGTCAGGAGAATCTTGGCGAGAATATAAGTTATGTCCAGATATGAAATGAAAGGCGCGAATGTCAAGGTACCCCGCATCTTCAAGAATCACGTGAATACTACCTCGCTCACGATAAAAAGATGCTCTTTACTCAAAGATGGCAACTGCAACTCCTAGGCCTTATTCTACCTCACTCTGATGCATTAAGTATCATTGAGAGTCTTTAATCTATACATTGCGAAAGTATAAGACGTATATCACGTGAAGGGTCTGTCCCGAATCAGTTGAAATTTACTCAACTTCCGAGGTTCAACTTCACCGTCTTGCAACACAACACCGCTTGAACACTCTTCAAATAACGCACAAAATAAATTATGGGTTCCGTCGTTCTTCCCCATCTCGTCACCTGCTAGCCCGCCGATTAACCTATTATGTCTGAGGACGAGCGCCTAGGTATCATCCACTTCGGTCGCGGTTGGGATCATGATTGTAGGAAATGTCAAAAGATAAGGATGGACATTCGCTATATCGAATCAAGATGGTCAGATGTTGGTGCAAGTAATGAACAATGTCTTGACCTAATGCCGCAAGAAAGGTGAAAAATAAAGAACCGACAATGAGGCTAGTAGATATACCTTGCATTGCAAGAACATTAGCCAGAATACGAAGACTAGGGGAACGTTAGTGCATAGCCATTTGTGGCAATGAAAGTTGACACAAGAGTTATAAGCTATAAAACATGTAGAAATTAGAATGTCCCATGCTAAGGCGTAATGTAGTTGTGATTCTTGGCAAGGACTCGAAAGGAGTACACAAGGTGGAGAGATGTAATGCCTGTAGTGTAGCAGGAAGCGAGAGTTCAAAAGGGACTAGCTGTGGTGCATCCACGACAGGCCAAAGCGGAATGTCAAATAAGATTGAAAATTCGAGGAATGATGTCCCCTGCGCCACAGGGAGCGCGAGGTCAAGGAGGTCGCCGATAGTAGAGTGGGAAGTCTGCAGGCTAATCGAGCGATGAACAGTAGCCCAGAGAGCAATGCAGTTGTTGAGAATTCGAACCGAGGCAGAATGGTCACGAGGTGTCTGAGGACTTGATAACCTTGTCCTCCCAGGTTAATCAAGCACACAACTCAATTGCTTCTCAATGTTCGTTTAACCTCCACTACTGAGCACCAAAGATAAAACTCGATGTTTATTCAACTCAAGCAAGAGTTATCGTCTGCCCCGTGATCAGACGATGCTTTTCGAGGATTGCTCGTGTGCAGAATAGCTCTAGTGTGTCTAATTGGGGCGAGATCGTTTGATTCGACCGATGAACATCGAGAGCGTCAGGACATGTCCTAGCTTCAGAGAATCTGGAGGGGAGAGATGTTGCTGTGTTGAGTAGGTTGCTGAGGAGTTGGTATTACTTAACGGGAAGACAGGTTCTGTAGATGGTGTTCGGAAATCAGAGGCCTGTATTCAAGAAATAGGAGACTCGAGAATGGATCTGTATCTATTGATCTAATAAACGCTATTAGACACCACAAACAACATTGGAGTCCATCCCATGTGAGAAAGTTGTATCTGCGATATTGCAACCATGGCAAGCACCTGCAGGCTTATTAGGGGAGGTCATTTGCGAAGCAGAAACCATAAATTTAATTCGTTCAAATAAGGTGCCATTCTGAGACTGAGGTTCGACAGATTCCGAATACCTCAGTGGGGAAGAAGGTTGTTAGTCTTCAGGCTATGACATTTGGCAAATTTAGAAATTACCATTATAATACCTCATCCTCTTTGCCTTCAAATCACATGAACTTTCGTATCACGCATGGCCACCAGTAAATGTTTCTAATAACGTATTCATGTTTTGGTCTTGCTTCCGAAAGCACGCTTTTTGACTGACTATTTCTTTGCTCTTCGCTCTTAACGGGAAAAAAATATCATCGCTTGCTAATTTGGAAAATAAGGAGGTCTATCACCCCAACCCACACCGTACGCCTGAATAAAGTAAGGAAATACACGCTCCTGATCTAGGAGCAGCCCGTTGTCGGCTGTAATAGGGAACAAACATTATAAAGACAATAAGTACACGGGGAAAGAACTGTCCTGATGAGGAGAGATAATAGTACAAGGAGATAGGGCGAGTTGGGTGTATAACTGCTCCCAACTTGTGCTCTTGATTTCTGCATTTCCTGAATGCTGAGATCCAAGGTATAATTCCATGAGTAATATCTCGAGGAATGGAGATGTCTGCCAAGGAGGCCTTCGATTTATTCCACAGCAGCTCGAATCGACTTTATGAGACGAACGATGCGTCCGGTCGAGACAGCAGACCGGTTTGGAGGAGGCTGAGCCTTGTTCGCAAAAAGAACAATCTCCTCGGTCATCTATCCAGCAGTCGTCACTGGGTTGCCATTCGCGTCCGTTTGAGGGTAATACCAGGCACACACGGCTATTATCCTGTTTCAATTAATTAGAAATGCGCTTGGTATTATGGTATAGCAAGCCGAGAATAGCTACTTACAGGTAGAGGCACTGCAAAAGCATGCCTTCTAGCCAATGACTATTCAATGTATTAGCACTGTAAACGCAGAGATATTTGAAGAAGCATACCTCTTTCCATCGCCAATGAGGTAGTTGACAAGAAGGACAGCCACGAAAAGAACTGCGACTTGGAATCCGTCGAAACTCAATGTCATATCTCCCTTGCCCATGATCCAGCCAATGACAACCAAAAGTGGGATCAAGAAGAGTGAGACCTGCATGCTGGAGCCTACTGCAACACCAATAGCAAGATCCATCTTGTCCTTGCAGGCTACAGTAACGGCAGTAGCGTGTTCAGCGGCATTTCCGACGATTGGCAAGAGGATCAAACCAACGAATTCGATGGAGATAGTACCGCTTGCAGTGATAGCGCCAATACCATCAACCATGAATTCAGCGCAAAGTCCAATGATCGCAGTAGCACCAGCAAGGGTAGCCCAGGCAACAGCAATGTGCAGTTGAGGCTCCTCGGGCTCCTCGTCTGCATCTTCATATGCGGTTGTCTTGATCAGCTCATCATTGGGTGGTCTATTTTCGAGCCCAGGTCGGCCAGCTCCCGCTCCGATACCTCCAGCTTTGGCAATACCCTTGGCCAGGGCGCCTTGTGGCAAAGCGTGCTTGCGAGGCTTCATGGCAACCTTTTCGCTCACCTCGTTGAACATGTCGACGTGAGTGTGCAGCTGGAAGAACAGGTACCCAGCGTAAACAACCAAAAGGATGACGGCGGTACCGCGTGAAAGAGCAGCTACCGAAGATATAGGCGTAACGCTGAACTGGTCGAAACAGGTAGGAATGATGACGCTGCCTACAGCTAGAGCAAGCAAACTAGCCGCAGTTTGAGCGACTGTCTTGTTGAAGAATTGCTCTGATCGTCTGAGACCACCGAAAAAGAAGCACATGCCCATGACGAGCAGTAAGTTGGACAGAATACTGCCAATAAGCGAAGTCTGGACGACAACGACTTCATCCTTGGCCAACGCGATGACGGCAACGATCAATTCGACGGCATTTCTAGAATACGTTAGAGCTGCATATTAGAATCACAGAAGGACCTACCCAAAAGAAGCATTGAGCAGACCGCCCAAGCTCTCTCCCAAATGTAGAGCAATTTCCTCCGTTGCAAAACTCAGCATGCCCGCCAGAGGAATGATGGCAATAAAATTAACTGTGAATACCACCTTTCCATCAACTCCCGCATAGTTCAGAGCAATACCAACAGGGGCAGCGATCAAGAGAATGTTGACCCATGACCCCAAAATTGTCCGTTGGAACTGATTTCTCAGGGTAAACGGTTCCTTGTGGTATAGCTCCTTCCCCTTGTACCAAGGTCGTTTCTTCGGTTTGTCGTCAGACTCAACTGGTGTGTCCTTCTTGAAGAATTTGCCCACGAATCTCCGACGCGCCTTCTCTTCCTCGCTGTGTGGTCGCTCTACGGCAGTCTCCTGGCTATCAGCTTCTCTGGCCTTGGAGGTATTTGTGCCGGTCGTCGCGGCTGTCATCTCGTACTCGTTTTCCTTCGACCTTCTTGGTATTGTGTCTACATTGGTGTTCTGGCTGAGATTCCTCGGGTATGGCTCACTTTGGACAGCGGACAGTGTTTCGTCGTCCGCCCTTCCATGGCTACTTGTGGACACACCCTGTTCGAGATCGGTCGGCGAGGATGGAGCCCAAGTGGATGAACGGCCCATTTTCTTAAAAGGGTTGTAGGAGTCGCCGTACCAGGCTTCTTTGCGCGCCTGACGCTTTATCTGATCTAATCCGGCCATTGTAAGCAAACGAATATATGAAAGAGGCAGAAGGCGCAAAGATGATGCATTTCTGCTCATGCGCAAAGAGAAGACTGACGCATATTGAAATTAGACATGTTGATCGAATGGGGGATTCGACGGAGAATGTTGTGTTCAAAGCAGGGCGAGAATGCGCGCGAGGAGTAAGGCCCCGAATAAATGATTGGGCTGGGGGTCCGGCTATCGATTTGGGGTGTAGGATTCAGGATTGGCGGGTTCGGCCAGTATCTGGCGAGGCAGACTTAGGCTGCGACGCTACGGTTGGCGGGCTGCAGCGACGTGCAGGAAGGGCCCCACGAGAGAAGGGCTGCTGCAACGAAGGTCGGGCGACGAACAATCTGGCTCTGACAGCCTCCGTGTAACAAAGCGCTTGGTTTCGTATCGTATCGTGCGTGTGCTGGATTCTCGAGTCGTCGCGATCTTATCAAGCAGGACGGGTTTCCCAAAGCGCGGCGAATTGTAGACCCGGTGGCAGAATCGTCTGAAGGCCGCCCGTCGCGGACGTCTGTACTCAGCCTCGGCGTCGTCACTAATTTGGGGGCTGAGGCCGCCGATTCCAGTGGGGGAAAATGCCTGAAGTAAAGCCTCGTGGCAATTCTCAGGCGGAAAGAAGGCTGCGCCTGTCTTAGCCGCGAGCCTGAGTCACGTCGTGCCGGCCGCGATGGAGTTGGGGTTGGGGTAGTTGAAGTTGAAGTTGAAGTTCGAGTCGAAGTTGCGGTGTTTTCGTTCAGAGGATGTTGAGGGAGAAAGCTGGCAGGTAAGAGATTTGGGTGTTTCGCTTCAATTTTACTTGCTGGGTGTGGCCCTCTTGGCACTCGCACTGCCACTGCCACTGACGGGGACTGCTCGTGGACCCCAGAGATGCCAAGAGCACGGGAAGAGGCCAAGACGCCGAGCACAATGGCAATGAATGGCCCGCTCGAGTGTGTTCCCACCAGAGACCACCAGAGACCCCCAGAGACCCCCAGAGACCCCCTCTGTCGAGATCACCAGAGACGACCGACCCTGCTGGAGACGCAACGGAGATTGGCAGGCCACACAGTGCCACCCCTCCGTACCACTCGCTGCTCCGGTCGACCACCGTACGTCTTCGCCTGACGTACCTGACGACCTGACGACCTGACGTACCTGCCTGCCATCCAGCGCGCAGTCGACTGCGCGCGCCTATTGATGACGCTGACAGTTCTTCCTCCAGGTCCTCCAGGTCCTCCAGAACGGGTTCCAGTGCGAAGCGCTGTCGTCGGGGCCGGGTTTCGGTCGTATTCTTATGCTCGGGTTGGAATCTTTGCGAGATGACTGCAGATTACAGTGCAACACTCCCCTCAATCGCGTCCCGAAGGGGCTTTTTCTCTCGCAACGTACTGGATTCCACAACGAGGTATGTGATCGGAGCGTGCGACCGTGCTCTGTCGGTGAGATTCAGCTTCTGTTTGTTATTCCCTCACGCCAGCCAGCACATGGATCACGTTGTCTCTGCCCGGGATGACAATCACTGGACCGCGGCCCTTCACGAGGTGCGGTCCTCAAACGCTGCACGATGGCGAGATACTTTGTTGCCCGAAACCTTCACAAACAAGAAACAGCGACCGCTCGGCTTGGCAGGTTCTTGATGACCGCACCAAGAAGCACATTCAAGCTCATCAAGCTCACCAAGCTCACCCAGCTCACCCAAGCTCACCCAAGCTCTCGCTACGCCCAACCTTGCTTCTTTGGATTCAGGTACCACGTTGGAGCAAGTCAGGATTCACGATTCGTGGGGGCATGAGGGGCGAACGGGTCTGTGGAAGATCGAGAGGTATTGCACTCGTACGTCGTCAAAGTCAAGCCACTTAGGGACAACACATCATTGCGCGGCGAAGATCACCTGCGTCCAAACGGCGAAGGGAATTGAGCCAATCATTGTTTGTGACGAGCTTGTTTCTGACGTCCATGACGAGAAATTCAGGTCGGGAGATGTGGCTGAGATTGTGGAGACCTGCGGCAGATGAAACAGGTATTGTTTGAGACCCCTCTCCGATCACGTGCATATATTGACACGTGCCATGTATTGACTGGGTACTTTGCTTTTGGGGGACTTTGGCCAGCTTTGAGATTGTCCAATGTGGCATTTTGAGTGAATTCAAGGTCTGCAAGTGCATGGTTCAGGTTTCTACGTGAGAAGTGAGAAGTAATCAAGTGATGATTTTGGTATCCTGATTTTGGACATATGATTTTGGCCTCAGTGCTCAAAGCGCAGCTAGGCCGTATGAAGTACGTCGGATTCGTATAGCTGTTTGCGCTCTTATTAAAGCCATGTCAATATCAAGTAAGCTGAAGCTCCGAGTACGACGACACCTACCGTCGGAGGTTGACCATTGGCGGATGACTGCATGCTTACCGCGGCCTTAGGTTCTTCGTCTCATTTCAGCTCTGAGGATATTCTTCGAGCAGTCTCCTCGGTCAATTGGGACTTTTTGCGAGCCCTTACTGTGAGCTGATGGACAGGCTGTGATTGTGTGATTTGAGATCCTTGAGATGACTGGAGTTGAATTATCGCCCTGGATTCTTCTAGCATATGCGCTATTCGTTCGTTCATACTGACTGTAGAGCCTCGTTGGGCATTGATCAATTACGCAAAGACAAATCCCGATGTCATCACGTGGTTCTGGTTCAAACAGCCAGGCACTGGTTGATCCTCATGATGCTGCAGTAAAGCATAAAGGTATCCATGAGTTACCAGTTGACACCGTTCTTAGTCGATGGGGATTGGAAGGTTGATTAGCTAAATTTTCTTACCTTTCACGTCCACACAATAAGTTTACATCATATATCAAGCTATCAAGGCCTGAACTCTTCAAATTACCAAAGCGACTCTTGTTCTAGAAATACTTGGACTTTTCACGCATTTCAGCCTAGGGTCAAACTTTTCAGAAGTTTTCATATTCAAAATGTCTAAGCTTGGCGCCCGACATTGAGATTTTTCAAAAAGATAAATATTCAAGCCCATCTCCACAGAATATTTTTGAAACATAGCCTCGAAAATCCATCCCAGTCAGAGTTTGGCGAAACACCTTTATGAAGTGTCCCCACTCAATGTCCGAGGTGGTCTCCTAACGATCATTCGCGAAACCGGATCTCAATGATCGGAGGCGGTTCCAACACTGGCTTCTAACACACTACTTAAGATTAAATAGAGGATTTTCTTGACGGGCTTATTGATGCTCGCTGGAATTGACGCTCAGCTCATAGTTGGACTCTACCGAAATATTACAGCTAGGCGGAGCTCGGAGCTTATCAAGACATTAATGGCGTCATAGACATAGATATAAGCCAGCAATTCTCGCATCCTCAACGGCAATCTAGCTAACAGCCTTTCCCATCATCTTCTTCGCGTGCTCAACCCCCAAAACTTGATACTCCGTCTCATTATAATAAATACTATTCGGATCCCCCAAACTCCGGCCTGGCACACTCAAATTATTCGATGCAAACTGCCAAATCTGATCAGCAGCCAAACCACTTTTCAACACCGTCTCCTGCCACGGTCCCTCCGTCTCTGTGTGATTATTCAGGAACGGCGTTCCATATTCCTCGAGAATGACTGGTTTCCCGACCGCTGCCCCGATCGCGTCATGTTGCCGGATCCATTCGTTGCCCCAGGTGTAATTATAGCCCCAAGCGTCTGGATACAGGTGGAAGACACCATAATCAAGAGTCTTGATCTTCAAATTGGCGGCGAAATCAATGCCTTCTCCTCCGCCATAAGCATATGAACCATCTCCATAGCCATCAGCGGGAGCGAGCCAACCCTCATCGCCCAGAGTAACTATGCGGTTTGGATCTAGACTTTTGATATAGCTCGAAATATCTGTTGCCCAATTTGTGATAACAGAGGCGTCGCATCCATGGCAACGTGGCTCGTTACATAGTTCCCAAGCAAAGATTGCAGAGGAGTTAGAGTAGCGAGAGAAAATGGTCGAAAGCGTCGACAATGTAGGTAATCGTATGAATGTACTATAATGCCATTCCACTCTTCACACCAAAATATTTTCGCTCTCGAAGTCGTATGGACCACATGACAAATCGCCCAACAGCCAATCCATAGAATTGAACATATCAAAATCGTCTACAATGAGACCGGGAGCAGCCACAATGTGTGGTATAGTGACGACCGGAAGTGAATCGCTCTGCGCTTGTATTTCCAGTCCCGTTCCACGAGCAGTGACTTGGTCAGACGCATCGCGGGTTTGAGCTTCTTGTCGTCGTGCTGTCAACCAATGCCACATGCAGTCATAGTTATGATTGACAGTCATTCGAGTACAGATCTTAAGCTTCAAGGGATCTGAGTTGGAAGTAGACCAATAGCCAGAGACCATATCCCTTGCAGTTTGAGGGACCCTGACTGCCATTCTAGAACAAACATCATCGCTCTGGACAGACATTCTCCGGATCGCAAGGATACCTGCAGAGAACAGAGATTTGCCATGCTCAATATTGATGTTCATGGCGAACGAGCTATGAATGAGCTTTAGAAGCGCGAAGATAGCGGAGAAAAGGGTCTGCATTAAGATGTTGTTGCAGTGTTCCAACAGAGTTCCTGTCTCCGTCTCGAAATCCATGATTTTCTGGATAAAAGCGCAAGCCGAATTGTAGAGATTGAGAAGTCCTTTTGCTCGTACTGGTGATGTCGATGGAAGGAAGAATGTGAATGCATTGAGGTGCACATCGGCAGCTAGAAGATGAAGTTGTGTAATCACTGTCTTTTGTGAGAAAAATTCTCGTTCAAAATCGTTGACTTACTGGATGAAATAGAATTAAGAGTGCTCGTTAGCTCTCCGTGTAAATTTCTCACGTGATTGTAAGTAGAAGCTCTTTCATCGTCGAGCGGAAGACCACTGGGATCCGATGCATTTCCATAGAGAGCCTTGCCGATAGTGGCATGGAATTGGGCGATCCTAAGTTGATCAAGAAGATCGTTGGGGATATGGTATGCAGCCAAAAACTTCAAATTCGACCCCAAGAGCCGATCAAAATCAGCCTGTGATGGTAGGCCATACGCGCTGGATGTGCTAGAATCTATCAACAACGATCCTGTAAGCCACACAAAAACTTACCATTGTGCGGCAATGTTGCACGCAACCCACGTCAACATCCTATCCTGTTTTTCGGATTCTGTTATGGTCCTAGAGAAATTATTCATTTGGAGCTGAGTGGGAAAATCCAAAACGTTCTGTAGAGCAATGCTCACCATCATGCTGCTCAGAGAATAGGTAGTGTCGGAAGGATTTGTAGTTGTCGGTAAAGGCCAGGTGCATATCAAGCAAAGCGCTTTGACAGCGTGAATTGGTTGAGGGCTGTCTGCAATGATAGACCAGAGAAGCTTGACGTAATCCGGGCTCAGAGTTCGAAGCAATGGCGGTTCGTGACGAAAACGGCGTGCTGCTACGATGGCAATAGTCCACCCAAGTAAAGGTGACAGGTCGAAATAGTGGTCTGGGGTTGCTGTAGGATCGAGGAAAGGTAGATAAGGATGGTAGTACGTGAAATATCTGGGTAATTAGTATAGATGACTTGAATGAACGAGGCTGCTCACTCTTTGTGAAGTGCATCTATGATTTCTCCTGAAATTTCTGTATCTCCCATCTGGCGAGATTTCGTGGTGCTACTTTGGTGGGGACTTTCAGCAAGGATAGCATTCGGAAGTGCCTGGTATGCGTTGGGAGCATTGCCTCGAGTAGCCAGTTGTAATTGACGACGAAGATCGTCTATCTCTCGTTGCATAGCGGCATATTTGCTACAAGAATCAGTATAAGATCAAATACTAGATTGGGAACTACTCACTCCCGCTTGCCTACACGTTTGAATTCCCTCTCGACTTTGCACTCCTTCTGAAGTCGACGGCATCGAGAGCATGCTTTGAAGGGTGATTGAACCACGTCACATTTCAACTAAACGTATTTAATATGGGCACAAACGATAAGAGCTAGATCTACATACCTTCTGTTGCCTGCAATTATTGCAGGATCTTTTTGCATTCTTTGATGGATCACGTGCAGCTTCTCGGCGTTGGCTCGAACTAATATCCATACTGCCATCTTCACTGCTTGACATCTGGACTCTGACGCCCTTAATCGTAGTACGATATCGTAGAAATTCAACTATCTGAGTTGGTGGATAGGTTGGTAGCTGAAGAGAAGACATGAGACGGAATGAAGTCGTGATGTCTTAACGAGCTAAGGAGTTCGCTAATCTCAAATGATCCGAAAATGGAATGGGCTGCTATTAATGCTCACGTGACAGCACCAACTCAACTCTTCGACACACGTGGACATTTTGGGGGGATGAAGTGAGATAAATTACATTGAAGAGATATTGAATAGTAGATTGTATTTGAAATAACATTCGTGCTGTCTGTCGTCGATGACTTGGAAGTACCTGGTCCCGTGACACTCCTTCCATTCCAGATTTGTTCCAAAGAATCAATCTACAAGTCATCGTACTTATACAGGCCCTCTTCCAAACCTTTGATTTGCAAGGCAAGCGTCCTCGAAAACCACCTGCACATCGCTAGATTGCCACCCATAAACCAGAATCCAGGATGACCACTCTTACGCCACATGGTCCGCAACTCACCCTCTTCATCAAGTCCCCAAACATCCTTGACCCTATCATAAAGCTCATTACCAAAAATCGTGCGAGCCTGTGTGCGCATGTTTTGATAGCCAGTCGCGAAGATGATCTCATCTGCTTCTAGCTTCTGACCATCTGAGAATACAACACCATCTGGGATAATCTCACTTATCTCACAACCCTGCTTGACCTTGATCTTACCATCGATGATAAGTTGGCTGCAACCCACGTCAATATAGTAACCTCCGCCTCGTTGGAGGTACTTGATCCATAGGCCGGATTTTCCAGGACCACTGTCTAGCTTAAAGCCAGCCTTCTCGAGACCTCGAAGAATCGCGGCGTCCTCCTTCTCCTGGATCTTCGTCATATCGACGTTCAATGTCTTCAAAATGGGTAATGGTGTACTCCAATTTATTACGTCTGCATCTGCTGTTGGCGGAGCATTCTCGCCGTAGAGACCAGCCATATGCATCAAGTTCGTCTCGGAGTTTAAAACAAGAGTCGTAGATCGCTGGACCATTGTCACATCATAGCCATTTTCGTACAAATCCTGAGCGATGTCATGACCAGAGTTGCAACAGCCGACGATAATAGCATGCCTGTTCTTTCCTTGAGCTGGTGTAGCTCCAGGGAATTTCGAAGAATGAAATAGTTTGCCCTTGAAGGAAGCCATCCCGTTGATGATAGGAAAGTTCGCTTCTCCCGAATGACCAGTCGCCAAAATGACGTGCTATAAGTGTTAGCGAGGAATTCAAAGCGCGATAAGTCACTCACCTTGGGGTGTACGACACGTGCCTCAGTTGTATCCCCTAGCTTACGAGCGAGCGAGACAGTCCACCTTCCACTGGCATCATCCCACGAAGAATTGGTAATAGTTGTGCGAACCCAAGCATTCAGGTCTAACAGCTTGACATATGATTCAAACCAGTCTCCAAGCTTGTCTTTGGGTGTGAAGATAGGCCATGTCTCAGGGAACGAGAGGTATGGGAGATGGTCGAACCACACGCAATCATGAAGACACAGTCGATGGTATCTCGAACGCCAATTGTCACCAATTCGTTCTTCGCGGTCGATGATCAAGGATTTGATGCCAAGCATCTTGAGTCTCGCTGCAGCAGAAAGTCCAGCTTGACCAGCACCTGCTTTATTAGCCAGAGTTGTTGAGGAAGGCCTGGCTTTCTTACCGACTATAAGGACTGTGGGATCGTCTCCGTTCTCAAAGTTTTCTTCGGCTTTTCTTTGGTCCAACCAATTTTGCTTCGAGGTATGCCCTCCATGCTCAGCGCCAAGCGGTCGTCTCTTCCCAATTGCTTCTTCATATCCTGTCAACTCTTTGAGGAACGTGAAGAGGATAAAGGCTTTCCATTTTCCATCCTCATTTACCAATCGTACAAGACCCTGACCCTTGCCGACATTAGTCTCGACGTTCAAGAATGCTTGCACGTTTGGGATTTTGGCTTCGTTGCCAAGCTTTGAAGTCTGCGGGGAGCGGACGTGCGAGGTCTTATCGAGGGCGAGAGACTTGATTCGGCATTTGGAATTGGTTTTTTTAAGAAACTCGACAATCTTCTGTGGACCATGCAGCGTGTGCATGTCCCAGGAAAGGCAGAGCTGATCTCGCCAGTACGATTCTTCGAAGAAGAGTTCCGACACTGCAGAGATATCTGCGGATCCGATTGTCTTATTGAAAGCATCGACCCATCTTGTGGCTACATCGTCAGCATCAACCAATCCTGACTCTTTGACACTGGGAAGCTTTGCAAAAGCAAGAGGGAATGAGCCTGGTTCGACGCGTTCCGCAGACGGCACGGCGTTCGCGGGCTGAACAGCAATGGATCCCATGATTTCGATTTGAAAAGCAATTGTACTTGATGAATAGAAGTCAATGCAGAGGCGTGGGAGGAATGAGGAAAGAGAAGAGTTGATATACTCGTCTCATAGCGGCGGCTGAAACTTCAGCCAATATCATCGAACCTGGTAGAATGGCAGGTATACCGGAGGCTTTGCGCTTGTGATACCTTGATTTGTCTTTCGGACAATTCTTTGCTTGTTGCCTTCATGCCACTGCATACGTGTGTGGGGAGATGGGGAAAGAATGGAAAAGTGGTGGGGAAGCAAGGTTGGAGGTGGAAGCGCTAGCGCTCGGCAGACCTTCCTTCTGGAGCATATGTCCCGGACTTCCAATTTGGGACTGTCAGTTATGAGCTTATGTTACCTGGGTACATGGCAAAACATCTGAGCTAAGCTACTGAAGCTGAGATTCCAAACTATTTAGCAAATTTGGCTATGCAGGTGCTGCCCGGGAGGTATTCCTCAGGTCATGTGTCGCGATGTCTAGCACTTTTCATTGACGCTTTCAACTGATCCTTCTCTCTCAAATTGCACCACTAGCTGATGGCAGCCTCAGTGGCTACACAGAACACTAGTACATTTTATTGCTAATACACAACAAGCACAACGACAAGCTTTTCCTCTTTCATGACAGAACGGGATGATCTTGGAGCAGTTACCTGATATCAGCTCACAGCTGCTACTTGATTCCAACTTCTATTTGATGATATCAAGGACTGAAGTTTGAGATGACCTCCTACCAGTTCCAGTTGTTAGGGTCATCATACAATTCTTGATGCATTCGGAAGAATGGATCACGAGGCAGGAATGGTCCGAGGGGCCCGAAGATGCGATTTGTTCCCAGCCTATGGGCCTCCTGCCAGAACCAGTCATGCTCTTGTCGAAATCTCTGCGAACTGTCAGTAGACATACATCATATTGCCGTCGGATTACAGACGTTTGGTCCATTGTGGTTCCAGTCAGGTATTTTCAAAGGATCGATTATTCGTCGCCCGAGACGTCGTTGGCGTAGAATATACTGCATTTCACGTTCAGTAAATCTTGGATAGCCCTGACCATTGGGCCACAGTCCTCGATTCTGCGAGCCGACACCGTTCCAATCATGTGGTGATGCCCAATGCTTATATGTTCGTGTTTCTGGGTCATATCTCTTGAGCCCTCGTGAGCCATGCCATAAACGACTGGGATTTGCTTGTTCCGCCAAATGAGCTCCATAGTTGTGGTATGAGTCCCTGATATGCTTAGTGTCTGATCGTTTCACGGAGAGTAACTTCCATCTCACCAATTTCCCCAATGTTCTGGCGTGATTGGAGGGTCATCTCTTCGCGCAATGAAGATATCTGGTCCTTTCCCTTTCACAATGTCATTGAGACCTCCGAAAAAACCACGACGACCATTTCTGCCTCCAGGGCCGTCCTTTGGCCAAACGAACTGAAGGGGCATATCGACCTTGTTGCCAAAGATGGACGATGAGAATCAAAAATGTCAAGGTGTGTTTAGATATTGTGAAAGTCAAACGCAGGAGAGAATTAACCTCTTGAGCATGCAGGACGAAGAAGCCATGGCAAAACTAGGATGACTCTTATACTGCTCTCTCCTACGTTTGGAGTTTGAATCTGACTTCAAGCACCACTGCTTGTCAATCCGAGCTGTCTGTGATTCCATTGCACACGGGATTTCCGGCAAACCAGCGAAAAACAAGAACAACAAGAACAGAGTCTTCGCCGTTTTAGCGCTCCTCGCAAAAATCAAACCCACCTAGGCCGGCTCCCGTATGCTAAACTTTGCGATCGGGGTCTGGAGTTTGAGGGCATAGGTCGAAGTTATAGGGGTGAGCCTGCAAGTGAATGCAGCGGCCCGATATCACAACACATCAGCTAGTTGTGCGACTCGAACAAGACTTGTGATTCAGTAACGAAGGAAGGAAGACGGCAGTCAACCGTCGAGGAACATGTGGGGAACAATAGGCCGGGGAAATATAGGTCCGCTGGTTGGTCCGTGCCCTGTAAACATGCATCTCTGCATTCAGACGCGACTCCGTCGAACCTCCAACCCTCCTCCACCACTTCCAGCTTCATTGTCCCGCTTAACGACGCACATTCCGCGTGTTCCTTCGAATGTAGATGATCTATGCAGGACTAGATCCTTTTGCGCTTCAAAAAATACGCCAAGTCGCGTGGGAAAGAGAATATCAGACCCGCGTTCTCGTCTCACTGGAGTCGCCGACGACATAATTCCTCTCATTCACCAGCCCCCATGGTCGCGGACTATCTTTTACAAGATCCTCTCAATCTGCATTCATACACTCTAGCAGAGAGTTGACAGTGTACCACTTCGTCGAGCCGAAACTTTCAAGAATTCTCGAGATATCTGGCAGATGGTGTTGGTGACAATAGGCCAGCAAGCGATACAGAGACTAGGAAATTGTGGTGGATCCAAAACTGCTTGGAATTTGCATGTCTAAGCCTCACGCATTTTCTCCAGCCTCCAATGCACTGATACGCTATCCAACCGCGGATAGTTGAGAGAGTGTTGCTGGACTGAAACACCTCTGTGTCTTCAGGCAGCTGTCGATTTGAGAATAGCAGAAGACCATCCGCGGGTTGTTATAGTGCTGGACACATCAGTTGCGAGGGGTTGATAGTGGACTCAAGTAGGAGCAGGGTGTGTGAAGCTTTTTTTTGGCAGGGGGAAAACCGGATATACGCTTCGAGACGCGTCAGGGTAAAAAGCACTGAAGAGTTGTCAGCCGGCATCCACGGGACAGGCATAGGCTACCTTTATACTATATTCAAGCGTCATCATGCCGACCATCCCAGTTGGACCAGGTTCAGACCTGGAGCTGCAACAGATTGCAGATGCATTGGGAAAGTCAAAGAAAGTGGTTGTGGTTACTGGAGCTGGAATTAGCACTAATTGTGGCATACCTGTGAGTCGTACTCCTCCTAACCTCACTTACAGTGTTCATTTGTTTACATGCGCAGGATTTTCGGTCAGAACATGGCCTGTACTCTATAATTCAAGCTCAGTATGAAGCCGCTTTGCGAGATCCTCCTTGGGAACAATCAAACACTTTTGATATCGACGACAGGCCTAAGAAGAAGCGACGGCAGTGGTATTACGAGGTTGTAGCTCCTGACGGCAAAGTTGTTGACGTGATCGACGAGGCGGTACAGCCAGCAAAAGAAGAACCGCGTCGGTCATCGCGCTCCAGATCTACGAACACGACCAATTCTCGATCTAGCACTCCCAAGTCAACAGAAAGCTCACTCACCAGCTTATCTTCCACTACACCTGAACTACCAGACAACTTATTTCAAGATTCGACTGAGCTATCCTTAGACGCGGATTCAAGCATCTTGTCCCAAACTTGCTCAGAAAAATTCGAACCATCCTCCCAGGTCACGACTGGCTCCACAAGCTTATCACGAACGACATCAGACATCTCGACGGCACGCACTCTTCCCAATCTGAAAGGCCGTGATCTGTTTGATTGTAGGATCTGGGCGGATCCGTTTTCAACATCGGTCTTTTATATGTTCATTTCCAGTCTCCGAGAGAAGGTTGAAAAGGTCAAATCAACTACGGAAACACATCGACTCCTACGAGTTCTTCGAGATGGCGGGAGACTCGTTCGCAATTATACCCAGAATATCGACATGTTGGAAGAAAGGGAAGGACTTAATCAAGACCTTGAAAGAGGACCCGGCAGCAAAGGGAGGTTCAACGCGAGAACCAAAAAGGAGGCGAGAGAGTCTAGAGTCGGAAACGAGATCAATCAAATTGGAGGATGCGAGTCTGTGCCTCTCCATGGATCTCTACAACGGCTTCGATGTAACCTCTGTGGAAAACCATCCAGCTGGGATGATCCGGAGATCAAAGCTACAATGCTCGCTGGTAGCGCTCCTGATTGTGCTCGATGCACCGAGAATCACAGTCACCGCACTAGCAGAGGAAGGCGGGGTCTCGCCATTGGTCGTCTAAGACCAGATATAGTACTCTACGGCGAAGATCATCCACATTCCAACCTCATATCGCCAATTGTCACACATGATCTGGGATTGGGACCTGATGTACTATTGATTATGGGGACAAGTTTGAAAGTCCATGGTCTGAAAGTTTTGATCAGGGAATTTGCAAAGGCTGTACATACTAAGGGAGGAAAAGTCGTGTTTGTGAATCAGACGAAACCTTCAGAGAGTACCTGGGGTGATTTCATAGACTATTGGGTAGAATGGGATTGCGATGAGTGGGTGATGGATTTGAGAGACCGAAGGGAAGACATATGGAGTGGTATCACGGAGGAGAAGCAAAAGGACCTGACGGATACGAAGCGTTGGCGGCCACAAGCTCTTAGGGATGACAAGACCAATGGCGCATATCTGACTTTCAAGATCCTCGATACCCTTAGCAAAGTCCCTGATGCGGACGGGAAATTGGCGTCTCGGTTCCTGTACTGGCAGCCAGCCCGCCTTGCATCTCGAATCTCGGACGTAACGCTTCCCGAACCACAGAAGAAAGTACCGCAAAAGAAGCGCCAACCAACGAAGAAGATGAAGTGCGCTGCGCCTCTGAAGAAACCCGCCGCGAAGCCAAAATCCAACAAACGGAAGTCCCAACCAGAAGAGGACAATGAGGACAAGAGCAATGTAGCTTACCTTGTAGGGAAGATCTGGGAGGATCTTCGAAAGAAGGCTCCGACCCTCTCAGCTCCCCCGCCTGAGCTCCGCCTTCCATTCAGCAAATTCGTCTCCAATATCCCAAACTGGTATACTCCCTTCGCCTTCGATGCCAAATCTAATCATATTCCAAACCTCGGCGGTTCTCCTTGGCCGCTGGATAAGATGAATCTAGTTACCCACCCTCCTTCTGGTAGCACAATACCAATCCATACGCCGAAAGCCAAGCTGAAGACGGAGGAGAGACCGAAGATCAGACACGGCTATGGGACAAGAGCGAGTGGGAGGTTCAGTAATGCGGAGACAATTGTTGTGGATAGTGAGGATATTGTAGAGGAGCATGAGAATACCATTGTCGTGGCTGAGGATCCAATGACTCCGGCGAGTAAGAGGATTAAGAGGAGTTGCTCGATTGGAGCTCTTGTTAGTAGTAGTCCGGAAGAGTGGCATGATGCGCCGGAGGTAATGACCTAGTATATGAGGGATATTGTTGGAGTATGGATGACTTTACGAATGAGATACCAGATGATGCTTTTGATGCTGCATACGCAAGGCAAATCAGCCTCTAGGCTACTAACTTTGTGAGAAATTCTAACTCCAATTTGGAATTATCGCTGAGTGCAGAAGGGATCTGGACTCGGCGGATTCTACTCAAGGTTACCTCTGTTTTGAAATTGTACGCTGTCTAGTATCGCTCTTCTACGATATTATCCTCCGTTAAATCTCCGATTCGCTCTTGTACAATCCGCCTTGCCGCATCAGTCCGCGACATATCTCCTTGTGCTAGCCGGTCCCCGTTCTTAGGCATGTCGTTCACAGTCGAACGATGAGGATGAAAATCATGTGATTGAACTGAAAGTCCTATTGAAAGATAACGTCACGAAGATGCGGGTAGATGGCCGTGGACACCAAGCGGTTTCAAGCCCTGGTAGAGAATGAGGCAACATGCTTGGTGGGAGGAAGGGTCACGGCTGTTGTATAATCACAATTCAAATAGGAAATAGGTAGAGAGTGGGTTGTTCTACACAGCTCGTTTCTTTTCAAACCCCTGCCACCGCACCCTTTGACGACGAACGTGACGATGTATATGCCTTCGCAGTTATCTATGGGATAGCAACCTTTTGTGACTTTCTCAATTTTTTCGTACTCGTATGCAAATGTGCCTCTGATGAGCGATTCGATCACATCACGATTCATGGTGTGGAGGAGGGACACAAGCTCTCTTTTCCCTTGGCCATCTGCAGACATTTCTGTGAGAGATGATTGAAGCCCTGTGACTTATTAGTATTGTACGATCTCGGGCGATCGTATCCGCTCTTCGGACTCTTTTTAATTGCTGCTTTGCATGTCTCCAAATCTTCGTTAACGATTTTGTAAATCTCGTCCGCTAGGTCATCTAATGTTCCCTCTGAAAATGCATGAAGCATGCGCATCATTCTCTTGGTGAGAAATGGTCTCTCAGCGGTTCGTTCGTATTTCTCAATAGGCATTGTGATGGAAATTATGTTAAGTTATTAAACCCGGTAAAAGCTGTGAATAAATAATATAACTTCGCGAAGTGTCACGCAAACATGCAGTGGTGGTGGGTGGTCATGTGACCACTGTGCAGGCAGTGCCCTAACGAAATCGATTATTTTAAAATGCGATTTTGAGGTAATTACAAAGCTGGAAAGAGTACCTTAAATAGAAAATGCCCAGCACGCTTTTCAAGCTATTGGCATCCTCTATTTAAAGTACTCTTTTCCCAGCTATTTAAATACCTCAAAATTGTGTTTTGCTCCGCAGGCCCTGCCCGGGGCCTTTATCTATTATATATTTTTCAATTTTAATTTTTATTATTTTTATTAGATTTAAATAGTAGTATCGGTTTTAATTTTAGCTTAAGCGGATTTAAATTGACGTATTTAAAAGGCTTTGAAATAGTAGTATCTAAAAGGTTTCAGGGGGGCGATTCGCTTACGGAGCCGGTGAAACGTGGGTTCCGATAAAGCCTCAAACTTACCAAGGGGACAGCCCTACCAAAGGGACACCCCCTAGAACCCCCGTATTAATCTAAATTAACAGCACGATTTGAATAGTCCTATTTGCCTAATAACCAAGGTGACACCCCCTGGGACCTCCGTATAAGGGTTTGAAACGTACAAACAGTATTCAGAATCATGATTTTGGTGTTCTTGAATTCGGCTACTGCCTTAGGCTCCCAGAACTGCGACCGATAATTGCGGACCGACGGCAATCGCGATTTCGAATAAATCGTACTTCCAAATTTAATTACAAAACGACGACACTATCTATTTAGCTACAATTAATAATTTGAATTAAACTAACAGATTTCTGACAAATGTTCAATTTGCAGCTTATTTAGAACTACGGCGGGGTTTGAGTTTTGAGAGTAAATCGTGGGAGTTTTGGTGTTCCTAAGTGCTGCCTTAGGCCGAATTCGAAATAATTATTACCAATAAGATCGCAGGATTCAAGGCTTAGCTCAGGGGTCAACTTTTTAGCCTCGAAATAAGCGAATTTTTTTGACGTACGCGTACGGAACATGGTATCAAATCTATCACGTGAACCCCCCCAAACAAAATAATGCCTACGCTGCGCTGGGCAATTATCGAATAAGTAACATTGGGACTACGACCCTTGAGAACGGATTAAACTTAAGAGTTTCAACATTATCGATTTAAAATGACAAGTAATAGCACCACGTTGAAGTCTCCTCTCAATATCTCCATTTGCTCCTTTAGTATATCACGTGAAATTACACCGCCTCCTTGTTTCGTTTGTATTGCCAGCCTTGTCAGTTATGACGCAACGACACTTCAGCTCGTTGATACCTTTCGCCTTCAATAAAGAGATACAACTTAAAGATAGAACTTATGTTCACGATTCATTGGATCTGAGCAAGCTGATATGATGACGAAACGAGTATGCTTTCTACCCCAAACGGGCGCCAAAGCTGATTAGCCAGATCTCTTTTCTCGTTCACGGTGACGTTCAAGGTAAGTCCAAGTAAATACCTCTCAATGCTGGCAGCTAACCACACATAGGAGTTGGATTCAGGTATCTTCGATAAAATAGGTTAATTAGAACGCCACCATTAACCAGTTTTCAAGATACTACGCTCGAAAGAAAGCTACTTCCTACGGACTCACTGGTTGGGTTAGGAATACAGCAAACCACAAGGTATTTGACCTCGCTCATGATATCCCATTTTGGTAGCAATTCTGACGTGTCCAGGTTGAGGGCGAAGCTCAAGGCGAGGATGATGTGCTCCATAAGTTTATGAAAGACGTCAACAAAGGCCCGACTCATTCTCACGTCGTCAAGTTGGAGAAGAAAGAGATTGATTTGATCGATGGAGAATCGAACTTCGAGGTCAGGCGCTGATGAGAAAGGAGAAGCCTCAAGATTGAATGTCACGTGATGAAACTACCCCTTTATCCTATCAACCAACACTTTTCCCGGGTGATCAATGATTTTCGGAGTGCAGAATGTTTCGTTTCTATGTGGTCACTTTGCATGATTATCCTTCGTGCGCATCGGCAAGTCACCGGCTCCCGCCTGAACAATGAAACCGCAACTGTTTGGAGAACATTCTTGGCGTCGCAACTCCATTCAAGCGATTCGATCGTATTTCATGGCTTCACTAGCATTGGGTTGTTCATCTGATAAATGTTCAGGCATTTCATCACTTCTTCGGACAGCATGAGGCCAATGCGATTATCTGATCACCAACTCCCCATCGAGTTTGATCACCCCTATGGCATGGGGATTTCTGTGGCTGAGTTGACCGTGGTCTACATATGAAGATGGCTGATCTCCATCCTTGATTGAAGACTTTCGATTTTCGATTTGAATCTTGTTGTTATACACTTTCGTTCGTTTACCACACTCGTTTCTATAATCAAAATGCTTTTCAAATCGGTTCTTTCTTTTGGGTTGATTCCCCTAGCGTTGGGAAAAGTCCAATTTATGGTCTAAAGTCCTTCATCAATAAAAAATCAACGATCTAACAGATTACAGGGAATGAACATTGCTGGACTTGATTTCGGCTGCGCAATTGATGTAAGGCGAATGCCTTATCTTGATCCAAGGCTGACCGATTAGGGAACATGTCCAATATCATCAGCTCAAGCGCCATTGAGTACGTTGGGAGGGGCCGACGGGCTTGGGCAGATGCAGCATTTCGTGAACGATGATCAAATGAACATATTTCGATTGCGTACGTTTCCATCCACTCCCTCAGATCCAAAGCTGACGCCCGCCAGCTGTATCATGGCAATTCCTCCTCAACAATCAATTGGGAGGAACTTTAGACTCCACCAATTTCGGGAAATACGACAAGCTGATGCAGGCCTGCCTGTCAACCGGCACATACTGCGCGATTGATATCCACAATTTCGCACGCTGGAACGGTCAAATCATTGGTCAAAGCTCAGGTGTGACAGATGCTCAATTCACCAGTCTCTGGACTCAGCTCGCCACCAAATATGCAAGCAGTACCAAGGTCATCTTTGGGCTCATGAACGAGCCACATGATCTCGATGTTCCAACATGGGCAAACACTGTCCAGACAGTCGTTACGGCGATCAGAAATGCTGGAGCTTCTTCACAGATGATCCTGATGCCAGGAACCAACTTTGCCAGTGCCGGACAATTCGTCAGCAGTGGTTCAGCAGATGCTTTACTCAAAGTCACGAATCCAGATGGATCGACTACGGGCTTGATTTTTGATCTGCATAAATATCTCGACATTGATAACTCAGGCACTCATTCAAATTGTACGACGGATAATATCGCTGATGCATTTGCCATTGCTGCGAATTACCTCAGAACGAATGGTAGACAAGGATTGGTCAGCGAGACGGGAGCAGGAAGTACACCATCTGTAAGTTATACAGCCTTTCTGCACTTCATCACTAACATAAATTA
Source organism: Phialocephala sp. D728 (assembly GCA_003988865.1). NCBI lineage: Eukaryota > Fungi > Ascomycota > Leotiomycetes > Helotiales > Mollisiaceae > Phialocephala > Phialocephala sp. D728. Next base: position 56,202 of record QYAJ01000123.1, read on the forward strand.
GTGCTTCACGGATTTCTGCGCTCAAAACACATTCCTGAACCAAAACTCAGACGTGTTCCTAGGCTATATCGCATGGGGAGCAGGAAGTTTTTCGACTTCATATATCCTGAGTTTGACGCCCTCGAAGCAAAACGGCAAGTTCGTCGATAATGCACTCGCATCTCAATGCGTGATTTCACCTTGGTTGAATGCTGGAACTGCGATTACCGCATCCATTGCGTCGGCAACTAGTGCTTCAGCGGTAATAAGTGCTTCGACCGCAACTATTCCTTCGACGGAAATAATTGCTTCGACGGGAACGAGCGGAGCTGGAATCATGACTGCTGCACCTTCAAGCACTGTAGGTGTTTTCGGATCAAGCCCATCAACGACGTTGACGTTGACGAATACGTTCGCGGCGGACAACTCCAGTGCAACTGCTGTTGGAAATTTTTCGGCCTTAGCATCGCCAACGGTTTCGCCGACGGGGACGGTTGTGACTTCTGGGACTGCAATTAGGCAATATGCAGGAGGATTGTTGGTAGTTAGTTTGTTTTTTAGTTTGATATAGTTTTGATATTATGTAATAGTTTAATATATGTACTGCAAATATTCTTTTAAAAAAACTGCAAAAGAATAATTCATATGTTTTATGCGTTTTTAAAAGGAACATTAGATGACCTAACATTGATATTATTTTGCTTGTCGTTCTTGATCGGCTCGGCATCGTTGCTAATCAGAGCTTCAGTTGGAGCCCTAGCGAAGGAGTTAGCATTTCCATGCCCTAACTTATCCTTCGAGAAGGTGAATCGATTAGATATGAGTCATAGCAAAAGTTGAGGCCTCATTTCCCTCGCCTAGGGTAGTCTCGCGCACATAAATACCTTCTAGATTTTCTCTTCCAGAAAACAAACAACAACATCACAACCATGACACCACCACTGCCACCTCCTGGTCCGCCATCATTATGGCCAGATGAAGCAAGAATTTGGTTCTTAGAGCAATGTGTTGACGCACTCTTAAGACAACTTGCCGATAGAGGCTTCAGCACCGTAGACGAAATGACTGCGGTCATGCGAAGAGATAGAGCCCTCTATCTACGAAGATATGGGGAAGCTCAAACCCCGGAAGATCGAGCAGAGTATGAGACTCTCAATGGCATTGAGATCTCGCAGAAAGTTTTGCGCACCGCTGCGCGCAGATGTAGTAAGTTTTGTAGACATGTGCGGTAGATCGGTCTAACTAATACATGAGCAGGAGGCCAGCTCGAGACATACACGGCAGCAACAAATCCGGAGATGCACGATCCGAATTTTCAGCCGTATAGAACCAACCCGTATGTTCATACCCCACAAATTATGACAAGGGCTCACCATCTGCAGATCTTATAGACAACATTTGCCGCCTATGGCGCAGTAAATGATCCTCGGGCCACCACCTCCATCGCCTCAGGAACAGCAGCAACAACAGCAACAACAACAACAGCAACAGCAACATCAACAGCTGTCACAGCATTATCAGCAAGCCAACAATACAAATAATGCGCAGCATTATCAGCAGTATACATATCAAAGCACGCCAACACCCCCATATCAAGCACGGCCTCAACAAGGCAATGATGGATGGCAATTAGCAACGCCTCGGAGACATGCGAATGGCGAGACATATGCGCCCTCACAACACGCAGATGTTAACAGTCCTAATTATCTTCCTGGGGGACAACAACAGCAAGAAAATGTAGCTGCTCCGATCGAGAACGAGAGAGGTCCAAGATATGGTTCAGACGTAGATAACTGGCCGTACTATTCGGTTGGGGTGCATGATGCCCATGAGTCATTCCACTTGTTCTGTGGGAGACATGGCGCCTATGTCAGACCAGCAGAGGACCACTTCAGAGTCAAGATGAGATCGCATCCGCATTTCGATGAGGGCTATCTTGTCATCTGGGTAGAGCTGAGGAGCAAGGATGCCCACCGTCAGCAGATGGGCCGTGATGCCCTGGCGAGAGCTTGGCATTTCCTTCAATCATGGGCCGAGGATGTCATGCAAAAGCGAGAAGAGAGAGCAGGAGGTTCGCAAACCGTCAGAGCACCTAACCTGGGAGAATATCTCAGTACCTGGAGACAGATGGAAGACCGCAAGGATCTCCCAGGCGTCAAGGGAAAGATGACCGAGCCTCCTGCGGCTCCCGATCGACAAAGAAGACAGGAAGCTGAGGTCAAGAGAAACACCGCCAGACTGGGCAAATTTGGTGCCGGTGGCTTGCTTCTGAGTCAGAATCCTGGCCCAACCCTTCGGAATGCGCAGACCAGTAGTTCGCCAGCCACTGGCGGTCAACAACACAGAGGAAGCAATAAGCCTGTAGAGAAGCAGCGTGGGCCTCCCACCAATCCATACGGTGCCCCCAGCATCGACACCTACAATAAAGGCGTAAAAGACAACATGAAAGAGGAGTATAGGAAGGCCGCGGTTGTAATCCGTCGAGAGCATCAGCTCGCCCAGGCCAAATCCGTGCGAGACGTACGTAATTAAGCAGTCTTTTTGTCTCAGCTGTGGATGCTAACTTGATATAGGGCATCGCGGCACTAGCATCCGATGTGCCCGTTGAGCGAGCAACAGCAAAAGGCAAAGGGCATGTGGCTTCGCAATGTTGAAAACTTGAGCATCATCAACAATGCCAACAAGTTTAATCAAGAATCCAAAGAAGACAAGCTCGCAGCATATGAAAGGTACTTGGCCGATCATCCAGACGAGCCTCAAGAAACAGCTCCGGCTCCAGCTCCTCCCAGAGGCTGAGCAACCACCTCCCCAAGAAGCCCCTAACTCGGATACAGTTTCAGAAGCCTCTTTGCATCAGCTCAAGCTTGAGGACTCTGAAGACGATGACACGTCTGGCAGCTGGGCTGATCGTGTGAAAAACAAGAAGGTGAAGAAGGAGGATGCAGCCCAAAAGAAAGTTGCCGAGCCTAAGAAGCCAGAGGAGCCAGAGATATAAGCCCCATCAGTAGCAGAGGCAACAATGGTAGGGAGATAGCATAGACAATCTCCTTCAGCTCTCGTCATAGGAAGATACAGCATTGTTGCTATGGATGTAGAGTAGAGAATGCATACTCTTCTGCCTTCTCGACACTGATCGTTGCCAGTGACATCTAGTCATCATTCCATTGGCCTCTAATGCATTATGTGAACTTGGTGATCTTAACTCAAAATCCTCGAATTCATTTTTCTTTCTCCTCTGAGCCTCTGCCCTTGACATTTAACCGCTCTGTCTGACAGTCTGACAGAGCATACCGATTCCATACTATTCTGGCATGTTTAGCACGTCAACAGATCACGTACAATCAGACAAGCAAAGCGTGCTGCAACACTGGCTACTTGCCAAACGAGCTTTCCTTAATATCTCGAAGAAACTACAATCATGCATGTCGATTCATTCATTGCATATGCTACCACAATTTTGATGCCATTAAATCCATGCTAGAAATCAAGGCAAACTAAAGCTGCTCGTTGACAAACAAACCAGCCATCCCTTGCCCGGTACCAATACACATACTCGTCAATAGAATTTTCTTCTTTTGCCTTCTGCACTCGCTGAGACCAGTAACAATCTGCCTTGCACCAGTAGCGCCTAGAGGATGACCAAGGGCGATAGCACCACCACGAATGTTCATCTTTTCATATGGAATCTTCAGAACATCCTTGCAGTAAACAGCCATAGAGGCGAAAGCTTCATTAACTTCAATAATATCGCAGTCATCGATGGTGATGTTGTATTTGCCGAGCAGCTTGGGAATGGCGATTGAGGGGCCGATGCCCATGATTCTAGGAGCAAGACCAGTGACGGTTGCTCCAACATATTTAGCCAAGATCGGCTGACCAAGTTCGATAGCACGAGAGCGCTTCATTAAAAGGACAGCGGCAGCTAGGAAAGTCAGCTCGGGATGAAGACACGGCGGAAGGAATCATACCGCCATCAGTAACTTGGGAAGAGTTTCCACCAGTAGACTTGTCACCAAAATCAGGGAAAGCAGGACGAATTTTGCTCAATCCCTCATATGTTGTTCCCCATCTTGGTCCTTCATCCTTTGTCAAAGTGACTCTCTTCAGCTCTCCAGTCTTCGGATCCTTAACCTCGGTTGTGATTGGGACGATTTCGTCGTCAAACCATCCAGACTTTTGTGCAACCTCGGCTCGTCGATAACTTTCTGCCGCAAATTTATCTTGCATCTCTCTTGAAATATTGAAATCTTTGCCGACGTTCTCGGATGTTTGGCCCATAGGCTGCATGCAGTCTGCGGATTCTTGATTTTGTAGAATTTCAGGATGGAACGGTTTCTCGAGTCGGTCTCCTCCAATAGACATCATCTCTGCACCCATGGCAATGCCAATATCAATGCTGCCGGAAGCAATTTGGTTGGCGATATCTTGTGTAGCTTTGAGACCCGAGGAGCAGAACCGGTTTACAGTGGAGGCAGCGGTCGTATTTGGGAAGCCAGCTGCGAGAGCTGCAGCACGGAGCTTATAGGCAGCTTTTCCATCAGAGACCTAGGTCGTTATATAAGCTTGGCACCCTTCGCAGACTGTACGGTTGACGTACATTGCCACAGCAGATATCCTCTACAAGTTGTGGGTCAATTCTGGACTTCTGCACAACTTGCTTCAGCAACGAATAGACAAGGTAGTCCAATTCTGTATCTTTGAATCCTCCCTTGAAGCCCTTAGCCAATGGTGTTCGGATCGCAAGGGTAATAACGACATCGTCAGCGTGCTTTGCGGTACTGTAAAGGATTAGCATGTGCTACATGAAGTTGGAGCAGGAATGCTGACATTGCGGACAATCCTGAAGAGCCAGGTGTCAAATGTTTCAGAATAGAGCTGAGTCTTTCGCCTGCCATTGTGGTGTACAAATTGTGTATGTTGGAGGAAAATAGTTGTTTTGTGTTGCGGAATGGACAAAGGAGTGTTTTTGAAGACGTCCAAAAGTAAGCGCGGGGAGATGCCGAGGTATATTTTGACCGAGTCGCCGACTAAAACCTGGGGTAGTCACGTGTATCGGAGATGCATTACTGATCGAAGGAGAGACATCACCGGTGGCTGTATTTTATTGAGCTTTCCTGTATAAATTATGAGGGGAATGTCTGGTCTCAAGTCCTGACTTCTCAAATCGAGTATGGGAAGTCCCGAGTACAGACATTTTCACTTGACAAAGGTAACTTGGGAAATTAAGATAGGTGATCAGATGTGGGACGTCAATAACGATAATGTATAACACAATTTGCCCAAGCTTAGATTAAACCGTTCAATCCTCTTTCACAATCCCGCGCTTTACCTGCCACTCCTCGAAATCAACAACATCTCCACCCCTCCCCTTTGTCTCCGGAATCAAACCAAGTGATGATCGCACCAAGAATATTACAACCAAAGAAGATCTACAACACGTTCGCAAGACCAATCGCCGTGGGTCCAGCAAGATAGTTGAAAAGTAAAGCAGAGAGAATGGCACCGAGTTTTCTGATAGCTGCAGAGAGTCCGTGTGCGGTGCCTCGGACGCGAGAGGGGAAGACCTCCGCTGGAATGATGAGGTTGTGGCGTTTGGACCGAAGTTGAAGAAGAATTGTGAAATTTGTTAGAAGTAAATACTTGGAATGAGCTCAGAAGCTTTACTTGTGCAATCGCGGACTAGATGAATTTCCCTGCTGTACTAAGATGTGCATACACTCCAGCCAAAATGGCAAACATTAACGCGCACATCAAGAATCCTTGTATCTCAATCCATCTCCTTCCAAGTACCTCAACGGAACCAATAGTGAAGAAATAGCCTGGTACGTACCCTGCGATGGCGATGGTCAGGTTTCCAACAGCATTCCGCATCAAGACATCGTAATGCATCTTTCCGGGGTTCTTTAGCACAAGTGAAGTTAAGTGGGAGGTGGGGGTTTCATGAGCTCAAAGCGGGGCAAACCTCACTAGCCGAGAGAAGCTCTAAACCTTATTGATCTTCACCTACCTCATCATTCTCGCACCTCCATCATGCTTCATCCTCCTTCAAGCACGTATTCAAGATGCAATTGAAGCCGCAGAATTACACCCTCCTCCGTCAAGGTGAAGATGATTCCCTACCACCCTCTGCGACACATCGACGATGGAATCGAAGGCCTATATGGCAATGGCTTGTTCCTGGTCTCCTCGCCCTAATTGTCGTGCTTGCTCTTGTCGTTACGAGAGTGACTAAGGGTGAAAAGGATGTGAAGTGGGATCATGACTCCAATCTGCCAGCATGTCCGCAGTACCCAGCACTGAAGGCATTGTCGAGCGATCGAGAGAAGCTGGAGGATGAGGTGAAGAAGGCGATCAATAGTGACAAGTTCTTCGAAAAGAGCTTGAAGAAAATGCAAGGTGCTGTGCAGATTCCGACCGAGAGCTTCGATGATATGGGAGAGGTCGGAAATGATACACGATGGGACATCTTCAAGGACTTCCACGCATATCTGGAGAAGACATTTCCTCTGGTGTAAGTGTCTTCGCCAATGCGTTTGTCCTTTGCTGATTGAAACAGGTATTCGAAGCTTGAATTCACCCCGATCAATACTTACGGCATCCTGCTCGAATGGAAGGGAAAGGACAAATCGTTGAAGCCATATTTGTTCATGGCCCACCAGGACGTTGTCCCGGTTCCCAAAGTAACGGAATCACGTTGGAAATATCCACCATACTCTGCGCATTACGATGGCAGATTCATATGGGGTCGTGGTGCATCAGACTGCAAGAATGTCTTGATTGGTGTGCTTGAAGCTTTCGACACGCTACTCGAGAAGGACTTTGTACCAGAAAGGACTATCATGGCGGGATTTGGTTTCGACGAGGAGATCAGCGGATATCAAGGAGCCCAGTATATTGCTCAACATTTGGAGGAGACGAAAGGAAAAGACTCGATTGATCTGATTATCGATGAAGGTGGATTGGGAATTAAAGATATGAATGGAGCGACATTCGCACTTCCGGGTCTGGGTGAGAAAGGATACTTCGATGCCAGAGTTACAGTTGAGACAGCGGGTGGCCATTCCTCCGTCCCGCCAGACCATACTGGAATTGGCATTCTGTCTCAGATCGTCTCGGCTATTGAGGCATCTCCATACGAGCCTGACCTCACTCCAATTAATCGTGCGTAGATCCCTTCAATAAATGGACCAACTGACATTGAGTAGCATACTACACGACTCTGCAATGCGCTGCCGAATATAGCCCCGACATGGACTCTTGGCTCCGTAAGACAATACAAAAGGCACTTAGCAGCAAGAAGGCCGCAAAGACCGTTGCAGACTATTTGGCGTCCAAGGACATCTTTCAGCGCTACCTCATGCAGACCTCCCAAGCCACGGATATTGTATCTGGAGGAGTCAAGATCAACGCTCTTCCTGAGAAGGTTTATGCCGTCGTCAACCATCGAATCGCAGTTGAAAGCCGAGTCAAAGATGTCCAGTCCAATCTGAGATCTGTGATCGAGTCCAAAATACTCTCGAAATTCTCATTGTCGCTCGACGCCTGGGGTGAGGTCTCTGGGAACACCTCAAGTGCATCGGTCGGTAAGATCATTCTCGAGAACTTCGATGAACCGCTTGAGCCTTCTCCTGTTTCTCCATTCGATACAGCTGCATATAAGAGCTTCACTGGCACCATCAAGCAAGTAATGGGTGAGAATGTCATCGTGGCACCCAGCTTGATGACTGGAAACACCGACACCAAATTCTACTGGAATTTGAGCAAGAACATCTACCGATTCGCGCCCGTTAGAGATGGTGGAAGAGACAATGCGCACACTGTTGACGAGAGGATTGGAATGAAGGAACACATCGAGGGCGTGCGATTCTACGCACAAATCATCTTGAATGGCGACAGGTCGTGAAGGAAACACAAAAGTAAAATAACATCGATACAGGGTTTTGGCGTTGGTTTTCAGACTCGCATAAATGTCTGGAATGATTGAGGACTGAAACACGACTGAAACGCAAATGAATCTCCATACTTCGACAGCCTTTGCATAACAGGAACAGTCCACGCAATGTGAATCAACGAGGCCAAATGTTCTCTGGAAAAATCACACATTGTTTGCAACTTGCAAGTGCAATACCTCTGAGGAAACAGGAGAAACAGACATATATACCAAGTGGTAACCTAACTTCAAGATCCAGCATTGAGTTTTGATAGCGAGCGTGTTTGTTAATTCTTTGGGAAATGCTTTTTGAATTGCTATCTCCCATCTCTGCTCTGTCTATCTACACAAATCAATGATCAGCTCTGTGCTTTCAAGGGAGGCCACTTCAGAGATCACCTGTGTGTTCTCTTATAGGTCTGGATCAGTTTTACAAGGGATCACCTATGTGATTCACCTTAGCAAAAAGAATGGAAGATTGTAGCCTATGCTGTATCCTCATTCCTCCAACTCGTTATTGTGCAGGGATTCTAAATTGATGGGGGATTTCCGCGAGGATGTTGGCCTGAAGATTGATTGGCTTGCCTTGAGATGATCTCATTGCTGAGGCTCTGAAGCCATTCATCTACTTGGCTCGTAGATTCTGGTGCATGTGGAAGCGGAGGCGGTGACGAGGAAATGCTGGAGAAATTGGTCAATTGTGCCGCTGTAGGTGCTGACTGTTGCCCCTCAGCGGCTTGATGCTGAAGGCTATCTCGGACTTCAGCATGACGCCTAACAATGTCGGCATTCCAATTATTGAGCACATCAGCGTCGACGCGGGCCTTAGGATTGGAGAAGCATCCCAAATTTCCCCATGCTCGATCCGAATCGTAGAATGGGTCAGACTTGATCTGGTGGACACCACCTTTTCCCGGATGCTTGAAGTTGCGGACGTCCTGGTATGGATTTTGGAGCGCAAATTCTGGTCTTAATGGCATCAATCCCAGATGATATCTGCCGTCCTTGTCAGGGATCTCTCTAAAATCCCCATGCCATTCGCCAAGACACATTCCTTTCCTACATCTTCGATAGTAGTGGAACAGGCTAGTCTTCCTTTGACTGGGCTTAAGCTCTGTACACTCGACAAAGGAGTGATCCTTTGTGTTGCAAGGCAAGCAGCCCTTTAGATACCCCTCAGGCGTGTTTGGGTTTGGGTGAGTCGAGAGTTGGTGGGCAGAGGAACCACACTCGCAACATAGCGCATCTGGGGGATTTGGTCTCGATTCACGAAGCTTCTTGGCTCGCTTCTCTTTCCGCCTCAACTTGGCTGGGGAGATGTTCTTGGCTTGCGCTTTAACTCTACTCTTAGCTGGCGAGATCGTATCGTCCTTCTGGACTTGTGCTTCCAACCTCTTCCTAGCTGGCAATGTATCTTCCATCTTGACATCCATAATGTCAGTTCCTCGAGGACCTTGAGGTTGACTGGGTGTCAGATATTGGTGTGCCGTATGAAAGGAGGGTTGATTTGGCTGCGGATATCTCGAGGGTGGATTTGACCAACCATGGCCCATCTGCTACTATTCATCAGCTACGATGCTTGTATATTCTCGAGGAGCAATCTACCTCTGGATACCCCAGCTGTGCAGGTCCTGGTGCTATTGGTGCCTCTGTCTGCGCAATGTCAGCTTCGTTTTTATCCAGAACAGAACACTTACATTGAATTGTCTATATCTTTGGGTGGGAGCATTCTGTAGCTGGCTCAACTCCAATGCAGGCTAGATCGCATCAGATTACTCAAGTCGAGTCCAACCCAAATTACACCTTACCTGAATGTTGCCAAGAGCTTGCTGGCGGATCATCCAGAAAGTTCTCTCTTCTACGGACCACGAGAGGTCACAGTCTGCGCGGTCGTATTTCTGCCAAAAAAGGGTGGAGGCGGAGGTTGGTTGTCCATTGTTGAGATGATGGTGGATCCAAAACTCGAACGCATGCGAAAATATACTTTCTCGCCAGACAAGGCTGCATCACGTGTCACGGGCAGACTACCTACCATATGTCGCTCTAGTGGCACTTTACCGGTTTGGGGCATCAAGTTCACATCCGAAGTAGTATGGGCACGATAAACTCGATTGTTCTCAAGAAATATCTCACGTGGGTACGAGAATATCTGAAGGAAGAGGAATATTATACCTCTGGGTTTCTAAACTGCATTAACTTCTTTCCTAGATTTCTTATCCCTTCAACCAGGCTTTATTCGTAAGTACGTTCATGCCTTTGAGCCCAAATAGTTCAATAGCATCTTGCATCAGCAAATCCGCGTCATTTGATGATTTGCCGTAGGATCAAGCCCATCGACGACATTGACGTCGAAGAATACGTTCACGGCGGGCAACTCGAGTGCAACGGCTCTTGGCAGTTTTTCCGCATCTTCCTCGCTTCTCGCTTCAAAAAATTCACTCCCCTTGAAATTTCTCGCTTAAAAAATTTACGCAGAAAATCAAAAATCAAAAAGGCAAAACCTTTTCCAGATACCGGCCTAAGCTGCAGTATCCAGGAGGGAAAACAGAATCATCGAAAGGTAGCTTCGTCCATTATCGCAGAGTGACAACTTGCCGTAACAAGTTGCCTGGTATCACCAAGGTGCCTACTACTCCACTACCAGCCTCATCGGTTTGAATGTGGCAGGTTTTTGCTTATTCGAATCTATATGCCAGTTTAGCGAGAGTGTTTCCAGGCATCAACGACATTGTTCGTCCTCGAGTTGACATGGCCTCGCTTCAATCTCGGTTTTGAATGTTGAGCTAGCGTTCCGACAATCTTGATCTCTCTTATCAATTCCAATGCTTTGACTAGACTTGCACATATGTCATAAAAGCTTCAATCAAGTAGTGCAGGCTAATGCTGAGCAACTTGGAGCGGATGAGTAAAAACCTAGAAGAGAAATCGATATCACGTGTGAGTCTCAACCTCTTTTTCTCTTTTCTACATACATTCAATATCTTACCATAAAGTCACTTCAATACTTAAACTCCTTGCCATTCCTTACAATCTCTCATGCCGAACCCCTCCTCGCCAACCTGCTAATCTCCCTCGCAGCTCTGAACTTCCCACCCGCCTTTCGAGACAGCTCTCCTAACACCCTCGCTTTCTCCCTAATCTGTACCGATTCCTGCCCACCATCAAGGACGCGCGCAAATGACGTGGTCAGTTCATGAGCAGTCCAATTCGGCGCTGAGATAGAGGAACCGAAGATTCCGATCCCAAGATATTCGACGCGAGTGGCATAGTCGTATAGATCGACCCAGAGCGGGAGGATGATTTGTGGGATGCCGACGCTGGGATATTGAGTTATTGATGGTGTTTTGGATGGAGGGATAGATGGAGATGGATCAAAGAGAGGATGACCTACCCGACGGCTTCAAAAAAGCAGTTCGCACCACCGTGGTGTACCGACACAGCAATGTCACCCGTCTCCATCATCGCAGCAGGATCGATATTAAGCCATTTCTCCAACCGCAACCTCCCATCTTTAATCTCAGCCGAGATTCCAGAGAAGATATCACGGGAATAGGGACCTCGTTTGTTGAATTTCCAGAGGACTTGCATGGATGAGCTCGCGAGCAAAGCTTTGATAGCATTCACGATTTCCGTGGCACCGTACTCGTCATAGTTGACGCCGCTGCCAAGATTGATCAGCACTGTTGGAGCCCGGGATAACCAGGCTGCGAGCTCGGGGTCTTGCGCAACAGCAGGGGCGGCGGAGCGGAAGATGGGACCGCAGGTTATGAGGTTTGGTGGGAGAACGGGCATTGGGAACTCCGCTTCGGGAATGGCTTGCGTTAGCCAGAGGTAGTCTTTGTGGTAAATGGAGAAGACATCCAGAGGTTTGGCGATCCCGTTGGCCTTGAGGAAGGCTTTCTTCTCTGCAAGGCGGGGCGTGTTGAGGACGCTGTAGATGAAGCGGATGCTAAGGTAGATGTTGGCAGGAATCAGGTGCCAGGGGACAGGGTATGGATAACCTGAGGAAATGCTGGAAGAAATTAGCTTGCGTTTACGACAATAGGGTTAGTACCTACGCAGGGTATTTCCAGAACATGCTTCCCCACGGTTGCATATATACAAAGTTGTCTTTCAACGTGTTCGGAGAGAGGATCACATAATTGCGGTCTAGTGTTCTAACAGCATCGAGTCCAGGACCTAGCAGAGGATCAACTGCAACGATGAGAGGGTTAATCTCGTCTATTATGCGCAGTATATCTTTGTAGGTTGCTAGATAATCAGGTGCAGTCCATGGCATGAGAAAATCTTGCATGTTATTACAGAGTTGGGCAATGCCTTTGAGCCCAGATGGTTGAATGGCATCCTGCATCTGTATACCCGCATCATTTAATGATTCGCCATAGGCTTTTCCGACCAGTGGATGGAATTTGATCGGCTTTGTAGCTGCATTTTGCTGTGCCGCGAATTCGGATGTCTCGATAATGCTTTTCTCCAGTTTGGGGAAAGAGGCAAAGTGGAGTTCGAGATCGGGATACTCAACGAGCATAGCATGACTGGTTGCTACAAGAACATTTGCTAGGCCTGGATGCGAGTCTGAGAGGAAGAGGACAGTGTTGTTACGTCCAGGGAAATGTCTTAGCGGCCCAGGATCAAGGGTGGAGCTGCGGGAGAAGAAGATCGACAAGCCCGCGACTAAAAGAGCTCCTATCAGATATATATAACGATTAGGCATGACTTCAACGGAAAGAGACGAAGACTTAAGGACGTTTAATGATTACAAAAGACCGTTTAATAAATATCGAAAAACCTACTGTCGGAACGAGGCTGGGCTGGGGTCCTGCCTTTTTGTTAAATAAGGGATGTGAGGGCTGTATTGTGATTCGTCACAGATATAACTGAAGAATAAGCAGCCCAGGCCCTTTGTGAGTGGTCCTGGTGACAAGACCCTAGCAAGTGCTGATGCCAACCCTGCGCCGCTGCCCAGGAACTGTTCTCGGCCCCCATATGCTTACCGAGACTGCCCCCTTTTTCTCAGTCACGTGAGAAGTACACTAATATCTTCCATTACATACAACTATGTATTTCTTACTCTCCTGCGGAAAGGCGCGAAAGCTAAAGTATCAAGCAATGTGCAATTAAAGTAAATACCAAAGAAGAATATGAAAACTAGAGGGAGTGAGTCCAGCACGCAAGTGTGTTCGTGAAGGTACGTCCTGGTTTCAACTCAGCTGACCCCAAAAGAACCTGACTTACTTTCCAGCTTTCAAACAGGAGCATTCTTAGCCGTATAGTTCGAAGAGATCATTTTACACTCAATTAAGCTCAGCCAAAACATAGGTAGAAGCAGTCACAACTCAGGTCAAAGACAAAGGTTTTGATGCGAAATCTGTTGTATTATTTCCAAACTGCATCAGCTTCTGTCTTAGACTTGTTATCCCTTCAACCAGGCTTTATTCGTAAGTACGTTCATCCATATCCACAAGTGCTCTGCTTCTTTCCTCCATTAAGAACTCAAAACTCATCCACCAAATTCCTCTTCCTCTTTAGGTCTTGGTTCGGAACTGCCTTTTCAACAGAATCCGGGGTATCATATTCCACATTCGCCACCTTCTTATCATCTATTCTCTCTTCATCAGTCTCTTCGTCATCTGTCTCTTCGTCATCTGTCTCTTCGTCATCCATCTCTCCCTCTTCCTGCCACTTCCTCAGCTCCTCTATCTCAATCCTATAAAACTCGCAAAACAACTTCTCAAAGTAGTTCAACTGCTTCCAAAAAGCCCTCTCCGCTTTCTCCACACCACCAACTTTCCTCAGTCCACGCGGCAGCCAGAAGAAGCACGGAGCCTGCTGCATCTGGACCGAGTAACATTGTCGTCGCGGAATATTCGCTTTCTCATCTCTCCACTCAACCCCGTTCGGAAAATCAATTTGCATCTTCGTCTCCCACTCCCAATTGCTCTCCTTCCTCTCAAGCAACCCCGAATATCTGATCAAATCAAAGACCTTCTCAAGATTATTCGTAGCGCACGATCGTACAAGAATAGTAGCAAGCCACATCCTGAGCGGATGCAGATCTTTGAATTCGTCCTCCACTTCATCTGGGTCCTGTCTCCTCTCCTCAGGTGTGAGATCAACGGGATCTCCATAAATAGTCACAGAAGTGAAGCTCCAATCAAAATACGCCTCCATGGCCCTTGCAACTCTCAGCACCGTCTGAAAAGAAGCAGGTTCGCCTTGCTCCTCCACGATCTCAAGATCAACCAACTCCTCTTCCCCGATAGGCAAGAGATCCATGGGTGCTTCCAACGCCGTTGAGGATACGTAACCGTTGCGTTCGAGATAGCAGAAGATGTGGTAGAAGAGGATCTGAAATCGAGTGTTGACGTATATCGTGACAAAGCCAGAGGCGATCTCCAAGTTCTTGAAAAACACATCGGTTGGGGGAAGGTCGATGATGGGGGTGCCGTCTTTGGTATGGAGAACGCTAGCGATGAAGGGGTTGAAGTTCCCGACGATCCAATCTCTCATGGGTGGCGTGGGGTATGTTTTGAGGTCCTTAGACCTCGGGTCGATGGATGGCGGGACGACGAGGTTGAGGTTGAAGTTCTCAAGGGTGAGATGTTTGGGTGCCGAGAAAGATGCTGAGTCTTCGTGATTGGTTTTTTGGCGTTTAGTTGGCGGGCAGTTGTTCTCAGAGTTCATTTTCGTTCCTTGATTGTCGGTCATGATGTTGGATTTGTTGGAGATCTCGGAATCAATTTTGATTGTTTGCTTGTTGGCCATGATTTCGATTTGTTTGAGACGAAAGTTAACGTCTAGAAAGCTGAGTATTGAAGTAGCTGGAGTCAAAAGCTGGTCTGAGACCTTGAGTGTTGGAATAGTTGAAGAATTCAAGTGACTCGTAAGTGTCGTCAAGAGTTTGGTAGAGAGAAAATGCGATGGCCGAATTTAGAATTAGTGACGAAATCGTTGGATTGATCGTTTAGTTGAATGCATAGAAGAAGAAGAAGCAGCAGCCATGAGATGAATTATCATTATATACGTAGGAATTTTGAAATGGACTGCAGTGCGAAGCTCGGTTCCTGACAGTTCAAATAGAAATGCTCTAATTCTTTCTAGTCAGGAACGCCTTACGGACTAAGAATGACTATACCACTCCCAAATATTTTCAAATTGGTTTCTGATCTAAAGATGGTTGAAATAGGAATGGACAAAGGGATAGCTTACTCTTACACTCTGACTTCTGGTAGTCTAGAGCAACTAGAGGCATATAATGTTCGAGATAGAGATGCTCTAACATCTTGTATCATCGGATCCAAGATCTGATTATCCGGATCGAGTATAACCATTTCATTCTTGACTCATCAAAATTAGCTTCCGCATTTAAATCACTTGAACCAAGAAGAGAAGAAGTGCGGACTTCCCTTCTACCCCGACTTCTGTAGAAGGGTTTGAGGCTCGTGACATTCGAGACATAAATGCTCTGACATCTTCTAACAAGGAACTACTTAAGGAGCGACGATGACGACCCCACTTCTAACGACCATCGAAATCAGCTTCCATTTGTAGATCACTTGAAATAGGGAAAATAGAAACAGATGAGGTACTGGCTTCATATCCCATTTTAACTTTCGGTGGCCTACACTAGCTCCCGTGCCTAGTCAACTACCCTACCCACAACACAAATCCCAAACTCCACGCCGTGTCTCAAACTACCTTTCTCTCCTCTCCGTCCTCAACCAACAGCGAAGAAAACGACTCTCAGGTTCCGACTCTCAAAAATCAACTTCCGAATGAGAGAAAAAGCCCAACCAAAATCAAAATGACCAAACCATCCAAATCCGCCACTGCCTCCCAACCACCAACTAACACACTAGCCTCTTTAAAACAAGACACCGATCTCCTGTACAAGATCAGAATCTACCACGGTGTAAAGCCATGGTGTGTGTGGGTAGAGTGTATATATTTGATGATGACGATGATCCTGACTAGCGGCGAGTGAGGATATATATACACAGTGTATATCACATGACCGTGACAAAATCCCAATTCGTGACCTAAGAAATATGAAAATCAGCTCAGAGTCCGAGAAACGAACGCTTCAAACGACGGATGAGCTATATATCAGCGCTCCATATTTCAGCGCTGAGGAGGTGTAGAAAGGTGAGGGTGAGGGTGAGGGTGAGGGTGAGGATGAGGTAGTTAGTGAAAAGAAGGGGGTTAGTGCGGGAAAGAAGACATAAGAAGGAAACGGGAAGAAACATCGTTGAAATAATACGATACAAGTTATAATAGGCAACGAGACTTAAGATGCGGCGGCTTGCGGGTTTGGAAATGGAGCTGCGAGCTTGCGATGAGGAAAGAAACGCTACGAGGAAGAAGTAAGGAGAACAAGAGAAAGAGGATTCCACCACGAAGATAGAGAGAAAGAAGAGCACTGAATCAGTATCTAATTGACTAACTCCAAGATTAAAAATCACGTAAATTCAATCTCTAATCGCAATCGAACGAGTAAGGTGCGAAATTCTAAAACACCTGCTGTTCCCGAAGACTTAAAAACCACGTGCACCTGAACTTGCTCCGTACTCTCTTGGTAACGAAAGGAAATGAATGAATGGGGTTGGAAGCGAGGAGCTGGTCGTGTATGAACGTATATGTGAAAATGTATGTGAATATATATGAATATGTGAATATGCTTGAATATGTGAATGTGTTCAATTGCGGGGTATCAATCAGAACTCCAAAAGAACAGAAAGAGCGAACGAGAAATGTATGCTAAAAATACCAATACCAATCCGAACCCATCGAGCTCTAGACAATTGCAAGACAATCTATATACTCTTCTCTACTAAATTCTTCTCAACTCAACTCAAGCCATCTGATCTCCGCCCAGAGAATGGATGAGATCCATAAGAATAAGTCCGTCCGTGCAAATTATGCTAAATGATCATGGATGCCCATCCATTCCATTCCAGTCCGATGACAAAGGAAAATGCAGCTCAACGCTCCCACTATTACCTCCCACCAATACCACCCCACCCCACCTTCCCAATCCCCTCAACTCTAACACCCAACCCCGTCATGATCTCAACATCAACTACATTCCTCCCATCAAAGACCCATTTCGGCTTCTGCAAATGATACGCGATCTTTGCCCAGTCCAGCCTCTCCCCTCTCTTATCGTCAAGCACTACCGTCTTACTCATCTCTCCCTCGCATTTCTCGCATCCATCTTCACAAGGTGGCTGTTCCTCGAATCGTTGTAATGGATCCGCAACACTGTACGTGCTCGCCAGGTATTTTTGCAAAGCGAGGATTTCCAATTCAGTAGGTTCGAGACGTTTGAATGGTCTTGGATCTACGATTACTTTTTTCGCTTTCTGTTGTTTGGGTGGTAGACCGCCGAGTTTTGGAGAGGTAGCAGAAACGCTGGTTCGGAATTGATCGCATTCCGTCATGATGAGCACGGCGTGGGCGTCGGCACACGCTTGATACGCATCATTGTAGACTTCGATGTTTCCGCCATTTTCTTTGAGCACATGATTCCCGACCAATTTTCTGATTTCTTCACGAACCACGGACGGCTCGCAGTAAGGATCAAAGACGGAGATTTCGCGGGGTGCGTCTTCAAGGAGCATTTTGATGCATTCCAAAGCTGGAGATTCCCGCGTGTCGTCCGTTGAGGGCTTGAATGCGTATCCTAAGACGGCAAGTTTCTTGCCAACCAATGTACCGTTTAGACAACGAACAACTCGTCGCACGAAGCGGGTTCGTTGCCATTCGTTGACTGTCAAGACTTGTGTCCAGTAATCTGCCACCTCGTCCAATCCCAATGTCTCGGCAAGGTAAACCAAAGACAGGATATCCTTTCGAAAACAGGAACCTCCGAAGCCAATTCCGGATTTCAGGAACTTGTCTCCGATTCTGGGATCCATGCCGATAGATTTCGCCACCTCGTCAATATCTCCTCCTGTTTTCTCACAAATTGCGGAAATACTGTTTATAGAGGAGATTCGTTGCGCAAGCATGCTGTTTGCGACAAGTTTTGAGAGTTCGGATGACCAGACATTCATGGTCACTATTCTTTCCCTTGGCACCCATGCTGCGTATACAGATGCGAGCGTTGCGGCTGCACGATGTCCTGCTGGTGTAGGCGACGAACCAATAATTACCCGATCCGGAACGAGAAGATCGTTAATTGCGGTTCCGGCTGCCAAGAATTCGGGGTTGGAGAGAACTTCAAACGTTTGGTGGGGACGGTGAACTCGTAGCTAAAAGGGGCCAAGTGAGCTTGGCATTCTTGACCGCTTAAAAAACTATAACTACACTTACAGTATCTTGAATGATTTCTGCTGTTCGACATGGAACTGTACTCTTTTCTACGACAACAGCTCCTGGCTTGGCGTGGATGGCGATTTCTCTTGTCACGGCTTCGAGAGCTGTAACGTCTGTTGCTCGCCCTCCTCCAATGCCCCGCATCTTGGTAGGTGTATTGACCGCGATCAACACGATATCCGCTTCTGAAATACACCTCGAAACTTCTGTGGAGAAGAAGAGATTCGGTGTTCGTGCTGAGATGGAAATCTCCTCTCTGTGTTCGCCGCATTGAGATTCACATTCCGATTCCGCGGAACTACCATTCGACATGCTATCCAACGAATCAGGCCGTGAAGGCTCATTATAGAACCCGAATTGCTTTGATCCGTCGCGCGCGATTCGGAGGATACTATCGAGCCCGGGTTCGAAGATAGGGAGATGTTTCGTTTTCCATTGTGCGATTCGAACAGGATCTCGGTCTACGACTGTGACTTTGATGTGAGGATTTTGGAATGCCATGATAGCAGCTGTGGGACCACCTGGAGGATATCAGCGCGGTAAGTCAATCTGCCTAGAGTCCCGTACCAACGTATCCAGCTCCAACGCAGCAGATGTTCTTGACACCGCCATTATGGTTTGATTGCATAGCTGCATTCAGAGATGTGCTGCTGGTCCTCTGCTTGCCCTTCCCCGAGGCCGCGTCTTCTAGGGCATCTTGTAGCTTTAAAGCTTGCAATACGGGACTAAACGACAAGCTTCCATCTGGGGTGGTTGGGGCTGTTGAGGCATCGACCAGGCTATCTTCCGAATCGACATTCGACGCGGGAAAGGGGTGTCGAAACATGCTGAAGATTTGCAGGAATGCGGGAGAGGCACGAGTGTGCGATTGCGATGGACGCTGAGCGGAACGACGACGTGCTTTCTTCATCAGTTGGGATGGGGCGACTTGTCTCCGGGGGAACTCACCGACCTTTGGTTTTTGATGAGACTATGCGTCCTCAGTGCTTAATCGAGAATAGGTCGAACCTGGTGGATCACCTCACCCGGCTGAGGACAACGTTTCACGCGACACGGCGTCTATATCACGGTCTTGCGGCTTAGAATTGCAGATGATGTCGTCGGGCTGTGGAAATCTGGGAACTTCTGGGAACTTCTGGTGAGGATGCTGTGTCGCGGCAGGCTGTGTCGCACACGCGGAGGAATGAATGATGCAGGAGAGCACCAAGGCAGTCGGGAATATCACGATCAGATGCAAGGCTCGCGGGCGCGGCAGCTACAGGCGTCCAGACATCAGAGCCACCACAGCGTGAGACGATCGATGTCATCTGCAGGCAAGTCAGAGTGCACTGGACGGCGTCACAAGGCCGATGGCCTCCGAGGTTGAGCCCAGTTGTTACCCATGATGATGATGCTTGGGTGAGCGTGAGAGCGCGCGAGCGTGAGAGCGTGAGAATCGTAGGTGATTGTAGCCAGTAGAACGGCGCACGTTGGTCAAGGCTGTGGTACAGAAGCAATTCTCAGCCTGGACGATGGACGATGGACGATGGACGGAGGGCGGAAGGCGAAAGGGCAGCGAACTGGGAACGAGCCCTGAACCGCCTCGCGTAGGGTCCTGCACTTGCCTGCACCCGCCTGGACTTGCACTGCGAACGCCTTCAGCCCGCCAATCTCGGAATACTGGCCCTCACCCCTCACCCCTCGCCCCTCGCCCCTCGCTGCCAGCCTGCCAATCACCCCGCCGCCTGTATCGGTCTGCCATGTTGGGCCATCCACTCCAGCAGGCCTCGATCTGGAAAATTCGTTGCATTGGCGGGGTTCCTCTTGGCAGCGCTCTGATCCGAGTCAGGACTTTCGCGCATCTCAGCCTCGTTCCCAGTGATCAACCCCACGTGGAGCATTCGCAAGCCCTGGACTGATTGGCACAACACCCGCACTGCACGCAATGCACGCACTTCTCCCCGACTCTCGACCGCCGTCAGCGACCTGAAGAAGCACGACCGCCAATCACGCTGCCCACCTGGCACAAGAACACGACCCTGAGGTTCACAGCCGGGCAAAATGTCTTGGGGGGTTGCCAGAAAAAGCCAGACTGAGGTCACTGGGAATGCACCACAGGAAGCAGAAATGTGCCACTCGATGTGCTCACCGTACTTGTACAGCCGTGTCGCCGGCTCATCTCGGACTCGATCGAAGAGAAAAGAGAAAGAAAAGGTCAGCTGGAGCCATGTTCGCGTAGCAGGTTGATTTTACACTTTCGCAGGCAGGGTCTGATAAAGAGAAGCCTATCGCCGTTATCGAGGAGGGGTTTGCGAAGGTCCCTGCCTGCCTACTAGCGACGCACGATGGAACCGACGATACGACCAAGCACCGATGGCGGGTTAGAGTTCCCGGAGATCCTGCGGGGGAAGAAGTTGCTGCTGGCGACAGAATCATTCGGTCCCGTCAACGGCGTCTCGCGAACAACGCTCAACCTCGTAACCTACCTTCGCAGCAACGGCGTCATCGTCGCGGTCGTCGCGCCAGAGATCTCTACTGGTTCCGATAATAGCCTTACAGTCTCAACCTCGGGAACCGACAACAACGAGATCGAAGTCCGGTTACAAGGCTATCCTCTCCCCTACAACCCCGAATTATCAGTTGTCTACCCCGTCCGATTATCAGCCCTCTACCGCCGCACATTCGGTCGAGAACCAGATCTCATCTACCTCGCTAGTCCCGCGTCGCTGGGCTTCCAAATCCTCCTCCAGCTCCGTCAACAGCAGAAACCCGTTCCCGTCCTCCTCAACTTCCAAACAGATCTCTCCGGCTACTGCGAGATCCTCTTTCCGACTCCACTCGATGCCTGGGCAGTATGGGTTTTCAGAAGTGTGCAAGGCTACCTCTTCCGCCATGCCAGCGTCCGAACCGTCTTCTACCCCTCCCTCTTCGTCCGCAAATACCTCGAGAAAGCGAAAGTCCAGCCTGATAAAATGCTGAATTTGAGGAGAGGAGTCAATTGCGAACAATTCCACCCACAAAAACGTTCTGCTGAAATGCGCAAGAAGCTCGCTCCCAATGGAGAATTGATTCTGGTCTCGGTGAGCAGATTGGCGCCGGAGAAGGGATTCGAGTTCTTGGCTCAGGTTGCGAAGAAGTTGGATGCTAGAGGGTTTCCGTTCAAGTTGTTGGTTGTAGGAGGAAATAAGAACCCGCAGGTGATACAGGATATCCATGATTATTTTGGCGATTTGAACGAGAAGGGGACGGTTCAATTCACTGGACAATTGAAGGGTGAGGAATTGGCGAAGGCATATGCGGTTGGTGATGTGTTCCTACATTGCTCTATCACCGAAACATTTGGACTGGTGGTGTTGGAGAGTATGGCCAGTGGCGTCCCAGTTATCGCCAGAGACGAAGGTGGACCAAGTGAGATTGTCGCAGACGGCAAATCCGGATATCTTGTTCCTCCCACGGCACTAGATGATTTCGTCGAGAAGATTGTCAAGCTAGGAGATGATGCAGCGCTACGAGAGCAAATGAGTATTGAGAGCAGAAAAATGGCCGAAGAAGCTACATGGGAGAAGATCAACAACAGAGTTGCGTGGAAACTCGCTGAAGCTCTGCAAACTCCTAATGTTCCTCACCCCTCACTCAGCCGCCAAACCTCATCTCACGATGCCGACCAAACTCAACCCCAAACCCAAGGCAATACGGCTCAATCCCCAGGAGCTCAAGCACAAGCCGTTATCCCCGGCCTCGCAATCCCAATCTACAGCTGGCTGCTCCTTAGTCCTGAACTGAGAACTTTCCTGGGAGCACTGATCGTGGATGCGAGGCTGGTGGGTGGATTGGGCATTATTATTGGGGTCTGGGGTGGGTTGGTTCTTACGTGGATCTTGGTCCAGTTTGGGTTGTTTTTGAGGGGGAGGAGGGTAAGCTGATGCGTATGGCTGTGAAGGAGAGAAGCGTAGAATGGTGTGCGGGTAGGAGGGAAGGAAGATGGAAGGAAAGGAAGCGAGGGAGCGGAGGAGGAGAAAGGGAGAATAGAGATAGAGCAGAGAGTTAGTTCTGTTTGTTGATTTTGCTTGTTTGTTTGCTCGTTTGTCAATATACCCCCATTTTTCAGCCATCAACAACTACTACCCCTCACACACACTTTGTAATGAACTTCATCTCATGCGTGCCGCTGTTCGCTATAACCAGACCTCAGAAGTGTTTCTCAAAACTCAAAACCGAAAACTTAAAAATAAGAAATAAACTCCATACGGAAAGTAGAGTCCTTACCACCCACCCAAATGAATATAAGGAAATACAGACCAGGCGATAGATAGGTAGGTGCCTCCTGGAGCTGAGAATTGTGTCTCGTACTGTACTGTACTGTATTGTACTTGAGTGTACTGTACATATGATGACAGACCATCGAAATCAGCAAAAGATCTAACTTCCAAGCCCTAACTATGGACTACCGTAGTATAGCACCGTACTGCATGATCAGCGCTTGGATGACATGAGTAGGACTCATAGGATTGGATTTGATTGAATCAGATCAGAGGTTGAATCGCTTGATACGATAGAGAGATTTGTCTGAAGGATTGTGAAAGGATGAGGATGAGGATGAGGATGAGGATGGTGGAGGGATGTAGTTGTGAAGAGATGTACCGGGTAGTTGTAGTTGTCGCTGTCGCTATATAATGTCTGGTGAATTGTCTCAGATTCGGATTCAGATCTCGATGGAAACATCAAATACGAAAGATGAATTTCTCGAAGGAATAAAAGATGTAGCCCATTCGTTTGAAGCTGAAAATCCTTGAAGACGATAGAGAGAGAGATGTTGAAAAAGAAGTAGAGTCGTTTGCGGTAAGTATGTCAACTTAACTCACGAACTCGTTTCGAAGCAGTGGAGATGGAGCTGGATATGTAAATATTGAGTCTTGAGATGAGATGAGTTCGTGTGTATAGTGAGTCTTAAAGCGAGATCGCGTGCAAATTTCGGAGTGTATTCGTAGAATTCGAACTCGGATCATACTCGACGGTCTGAGTCTTCATTAGTGCTGAATTCGAAGACTTGAAGTCTTACAAATGAATGATGCTGCTGATTGGGATGGGAAGACGTCTGATTTATGTTGAGAAACGAGGCGGGCTTGCGAGGATATGTTATTGAGTGTTGGAAGACATGAGCACCTGCACGACTCTCGTTCTTGGGCTTTTGAGTATCTAAACTGGACCGTTATTTGTGCGTGTTATCGAGAGCAGTTTTATCGAGTGTCGTCATCCTTTAGTACTCCAAGGATGTGTATTTGAACCCTTCGAAGAACCATACATCCTGTCTTTGTGTGATGTTAATGCAATTCCCATCGATACATACCAGTATCTGCAAGACGATGAAGATGCGGTGGGATGGGATATTAATTCTGGCCTAAACATAGAACGATGCTTGAATCTCAAAATAACAATACTTGATCTGAAGAAGAGTTGTTGAAGGGAGCGTTTCTAAACGAACAAAAGGTTTGAAACCCCTCCTTCTTCGCACGAATCAACTACTCAGCCACTTGGCATCATCTCGACCCACAATATCGGGATTAGTGGGAGAGGAGATCGTGGGGTGAGGAGGAGAGGTGCGAATATGGCTGAGTTTGAGGCGTGTGTCCTTCATTTTCCAAAATTCATGGATCTTAGATCTGAACGGGTGAGGCTTGATCAGGGAAGTTGCGTTATTGGTTGCTTTGTTTGCTGCTACACGGACTGGTGCTTAACCACAGTCGTGGGTCTGGGCTGTGCCATATCTGAAGATGTTATTAGTCGGGATTGCATGGCATGGGTGTGAGATAGCAGGACGTACGTATGCATCAAACATTGCCAAGGACTCTTGATAGCATGCAGCAAGGAGAGGATAAGCAGTGCATGGCTACGATGTTTGTTCCAAAATCAGAAGACAAGGACGAGCGAAATGAATTAAAATAGAAAAGTTTGCAGCAACGAACAAACAAGCCTTCGAAACGACTGATCTCCCTGAAGAATCTCGTCCATCCATGACAAGATTTAACGTCCGATGCAGGGCTATGACGCTTCAAAGTTCAGATGAAGGACGAGCGGAGAGACTAAAATAGACGTGCAGAAGAACAAGCTTTTGAAACATGTTATTTGCAAAGGCAGGGTGAGGATATAAGTCTTCTTTGAAGATGTTCGCCCGAGTAATAGACCCAGGCTGGTGGCATCCCTCATGATAATCTTGAGTTTGGAGGGTTTGGACATGGACATGCTCGAGTCTAGACTTTGAGGATTGAATCCATAAGAATAATTTCATCTCTTGATGGTCCTGACTCCTGATACTTCAGAGTAGCGTGAAGACAGTCTAGTCCATCTAGATGAAACGGTTCGACAGCAGTACATGGCAGCCAATCGTCGACCTCACTTCTCACTCGTCATCCCACACCATCAGTCCGCACTGACTGACCAAGGATACAAGCACGAGTGATCCAAGATTCAAAGTATGCTCAAACATGAGATGATCGATCCTCAAGCCACAAACGAAAACAAGAAAAGATGATTGCAGAATAAACTGATAGCTGTTTCAAATCTGGCTGTGGGGAATGGGGTATCTACCCTCTCGGTATTGGCCAATTCGGCACTCCCAAAATCGCCGATTGAAGTCGAAGCCAAGAAGAAGTAAAATTAGAGACATTTCACGCAGATTCAATTCTGCAGGGCTGGGCTCCGTCGAAGAAAAGGCGACTCGAACCTGTCCCGGAGCCGATCAGGGACCACGCCGTTTCAGGGCAACTCCTCTCGCGAGAAGGGAGGTATCGCCGAAATTTCCAATCATGCTGCCAAGAAGAGGACCAAGTGAGAAGCGAAGAGGGTGGGCAGATGATGTTGATGAGTCTTTCTCTGATCACAAATTCCGACCCATCGTGATGTATACTCCGGTCCACCTGGTCGTCACGAGCTCCTCAGTCAGCTGATGCGCGGCGCCTCGGGACATGAGGATGACCACTTCCACGACCAGCAGCGGCTCATGACTTGCGTCGGCGTGGCTGCGAGGCGCTCTCGAGATGAACGGGCAGACTTCCGCATGTCACTGGACAGGTTGATATGGAGATGGTCGCCCGCCAAATTCGACCGAGGTCGCAACGTGAGGGGGCTTGGGCGGCTGTGCGCCTCTCCTCTGTGAGTGGTGAGCCTCCTGGATCCCAGCGGCCAGGCCTCTCCCTTTGTGGCTAGTGCTCTCCACTCCCGCGGAGAGGCTGTGCTGTGAGTGGCTAGCCTTCTGATCCTGCTTCTCCTTTCGTTGTAGCGTCCCTGGGAGGCCTCGTTCTGAGTGGCTCGCGCCCCGCCATCCAGGCGCCCTCAGTGGCTCGCTTCAGCTCTCCCTTAGTCACCCAGTCTCAACACCCCCCGGTCGCAGCGCACTTGATACGCTCTGCGCTTCAGTCTCTGACCACGCCTGTTTGAACCACGGTCCATCTTCGACCATCCTCGACCATCCTCGACATCGCCACGCTCTTCGCAACCACTTCTTACACTTCAGAAGCACGCCCATGCTTCACAGCCAAGACCCCGTAACCCCATCTCCCGCCATTCCTGCCATTCCCACCTCTCACGGAGCCTGCTGCCGTTTAGAGTTGCTCCTGGACCCTGGCCCCAACAGCCGTGCGGTGGATCGAGTCCACGCTTGGCTCGACATCGCCAGGATGGACGACAGCTGCTCTGTCTCAAGGACCCATCCAGCACGGTTTCATTCATGCCTTTCGCCTCGCTTCCTCGACAACGACTCTCCTAGCAGGCCAGACTGAGCTGCCTAGGTGGACTGGCTCTGTGCTTCGTCCGCATTCGGCGCCAGCGTCCGACAATCGTTGTCACGAAGTCTGCGTGGGTCAGGCCAGGTCGGTCTTGACCCGTATCAGACCTCGAGAGGTTCGTTTCTCCGTGTCTGGAGCACAGCCATCGACCCATGAGAGGGTTTGAGTACGGCTTGATCTCCTTTTGTGTACGAATATCTCCAATGAATGCATGATGTCCCTCTCGCCGAAACTTCTCTAGGCCTGCTCGCCGAATCCTACCTTTCTATTCTTACTTTCGTTCTCTTCTACACCCATTCCTAATCGTTGTCAAACAAAACATTATCTTGGTGCCTTCCTCCCACTTCACTTTTGGGCAGGCCCCTTCCTCCTTCTTACCTTCTCTTCCTGTCGGCTTCTTTCTTTCTGTGTGGACTTTGCCAATCGAGGCAGGCACGACAGACCACATTCCTTCAACCAACCGCCGGACGGAATCCTAATCTTCAACTTCACCATGTTGGCTCTTACTTCTCTTCTCTTTTTCAGTACGGTGTCGGCAGGTGTTCTCAATGCAGTGCATATGGTTCGGAGGAGTGATTCGATGGAGGAGAACATGAGGAGATACGTGGACAGGATCGTGGAACCGATGGAGCGAAGGCAGCAGGCGGCACCATCGACGGGAATCAATGTGACGGAATGGGATGCGCAGACACAAGCCGCTTGTACGACAAATCTGGAGGCACTAAATGGAGTGGCGAGCAACCCGTCAGGCATGGCTGTGTGCTACAATCTGCCATACCTTGACAACAGCACTGGTGTTTTCGAGGCGGATCTGCGACTGTTCATGATCGCGGCACCGACTGGAACCTTTGCCAACATCGCCAGCTCGAACGTTCAGGTTGGATTGGTATACAATGGAGCAACAGTATCTGCTGTTAATGGGTCATCATTAAAGAGAGATACTGGTACATCGTTGATCTCATGGCCGAGGGGAATGGGCAAGAGAGCAATGGCGCCAACATTGGTTCAATCATACGCTTTCGTTGGACAAGTCAACCAGAACCTCTTGACCGCCAACATGGGAACGTAAGTATATACACCATCTTGGCTAGATCTTAACTGACTTTTACAGTGCCGCTCTCCAAAAGGTTCTCGTCCCAGTAGTCACCCTCACAGGAACCGATAGCACTGGTGCAAGTGTCAACACCTCCCTCTCCTCCGACGAAGCGACGTTCGTATCCGGCGTCTTCGCAGCTCAAGTCACACCCACCAAATCTCAAGTCTCGCCCCCGATTCAAACTTTGGTTGTTGCATCCGATGCACCATTCGTGGTTCCAGGTCTCAACATCTTGATCGTCCCAATTGGATTGATCGTCACGAGCATCTGGACCGTTCTTTTCGTCGGCACGATCGCATATGGAACAGTCGGACGAATGCAGTTCAGGGAACATTACCGAAGACGAGCAGCGAGAGCTGAGAAGGGTGATTTGGCACGTATCTAGATTGATGCGTGCATGATGGGGCGTTAGGTGGAATGGCACAAAAACTGCACGACTTCATTTCGTTATACCACATAGAATCTTTTTGTCATAATCCGTCTGGAGACGTTCGGGTATGGGGCTGGCACTGGGCTGTATTTATCTGGGATACAATAGTGGAAGTGAGGATGGGGTAAACAGGTTTAGAGTCGAGCTTTTTTACTCGCTCTCTCCTTGATGGAGTCTTTCGACTGTATACAATCCAATTCAATAGATACTCTATCAAGCATTACTGTCTTTACTGGCTGGAATAAATGTCCTCTCACGGGCTGTGACAATTCTACTATGAGGGGATTTCTCAGACATTCTAGTCCCAAGATAGATTTTCTAGCAATCTCCAGTTCACTCGCAAGTCCGTCTCATCGCATCGCATCTTCCATGTTCTATTCATCATTTCTATTGCCATTTATCAATTGCAACGAGATCCTCGTTTCCTCGTTCACGATCCCACCCGCCTATCCCCTCTGTCATTCATCTCCAGTCATCTTCAATCGTCTACCAATTATCTCCCATCTCCAGTCAAGAGCAAAGAGAAAAGGAAACTCTCTTCTGTAACCATAGAAACAAGGAATAGAAAGTCCAGATTCTCATTACCGAGATTTAGGAGCTTTGAGAGATCTGCGAGTTTAGGGCATATATGGGACCTCGCGATATTGACAGCGATAGCTATTTACCTCTATGGCGGTCTTCGCAGGACGAAATATTCTCGATGCAAAGTTCTGAGGGATTTTTCATTTTGGGGACTTTGGAATTTCGGACCTTCTTGAGTTGAGTGTCTTGTTCTCGTCATTTCTTGCGTGAGGTACGGGTACGAGTGTTGAGGTTCCTCGAGGTTCATTGAGGCGCCGACGCTGACGCTGGGGCTGGAATCCCTCCCCTGCTGTGGCAGCGGAATGCGATCGGGTCCGGGTATCGTGATGAAGTCGCTGGACCTGCAGTGGTGCGCCGGCCCTTGGTGCAATGCAGGACAGGGATTGGATTGGATGGGATGGGATGGGATGGGATGAGATGAAAGGTGCATTTGACGCCATTTCCAGCCCATGCCCCACGCTGACATCCAGCCCCAGCCTCCCACAAACGGCAACGGCAACGGCAATGTATCACCTCAAGATCCTAATCCCACTTCTGCAATTATCATTATCATGGCGACACGAAGTAGATGTTCGAATTGATAGCTGCATATATGATTACTCTTCAACTCCTATTGATGGCGATGGTGATGGTCTTGCTAGAGCAACCAATCCCATCCCTAGCAGCGAGCAGCATGCACCCAATTCCCACACTCCACCATCTTGCGTTGAAACGGACATCGTTATGCAAGACACTGCAGCGATGCAGTATTGGTTTGATTCCCTTGCTTAGTTGAATGGGATTCGTAGGTGGTAGGGATTCTGAGAGTATAGAAAGGTACAGTGCGAGGCTAGCATGGGTAGGTGGGTAGTCTTGGTGTGAGAGGTGGGTTGTGTATGCAACTCTTGGTGCGGATAGTGAGCAGCTGGTTGTGTTGGGTTGTGTTGTGCTTCTCCTTCTTTTCTTTAGTTGTTTGTCTGAGGTCTGAAGTCCGCAGTTCTTCTAGTGTGTTTTTCTGTGTCTCCGGTCTGGTTCTCTCTGGAGGTCTGGTTACTGGTTACTGCATTCTCTGGTGGAATTGTGAGTGGGTCTCTATGTATACTATTCTTGAAAGGAGAGTATAGGAAGTGGCGAGAAGAGAAGGGAAGTGGGTAAGGTATAGTATAGAATCAACCAACACATCGACCTCACCGCTCAGTAACACACCAGACATCAGCCAAAATCAAAACCAAGAAGATAGCAAAGAGATGGATAACCCACCCCCAGATCCGCCGTCGCAGACCTCGTCCTCCTCCTCCACCGCCCTCAACCTTCTCTCCTCCTCCCACGAATCCCAGCTCCTCCAACTCCGCATCCATCACCCCGCAGTCCTCAAAACCCTCGCCTCCTAATGAGCCAAAGCAGAAGCCGAGTTGGCAGCTTAGTTTGAAAACGAAGCAGAAGAACTAGAACAATCCAGACGCAGGGAATACGAAGAACTCCTAGCACGTAGGAAACGCGAAGATGAAACCAGGAAAGCGAAATTGGCAGCAGAGGAAATTGAGAGGAGGAACTGAAGAGGAAGGAAGATGAGGAGAGGGAGAGGGTGAAGAAGGAGGAAGAGGGGAATCTGCAAGAGAGGGTTGAGAGGGAATTGGAGAGGTTGGAGGATGAGATGGAAAGGAAGGTGAAGGAGGGGAAAAGGGAACTAAGGGAGTTGGATAAGAGGAGGAAGGAGATTAATAGGATTGATGAGGTGTTGAATGGGCCGACGGTGATTCCCACGATTGAGTTTAGGAGTCGGGCGAAGACGCTGAGGGGGGTGGCGATTGTTGAACCTATGGAGAACAAAGAGGTTATCGAGTCCACCGAGACGAAACTTGGCGAATCGAGCAAGGAGATGATAGCTCAAGAAGCTCAAAATCTTGATGATTCACCTGCGAGTATGGGAGATTCTGGACCAAAGGACGAGGAGATATCCGCAGAGTTGGAATATAAGTCTGCCGATACTGCTACGCCGGAGCCTGAGACATCAAAGCACTTCACTGATGAGAACGCTTCTACAGAACCTATCTTACAGGGAATGCCTGCACACAAGACTGATGAGCCTAGGCAAATTGAAGAAAAAGATGCGACCGAACAGGATGGGCCAAAATCTGTGGAATCCCAAGAAATTATTTCCGTTCCGAATGTCCCAGCCCAGGACACAAGCACTATTCCTCGAGATGTCACATCCTCTCACGAATATGCAGAACCATTGCACAAACTCTACTGCAAAGGCGCATTGAGGATGCATATCTTCCTGATACGCAGAATCCTCGAGAAGCT
Source organism: Phialocephala sp. D728 (assembly GCA_003988865.1). Taxonomy (NCBI): domain Eukaryota; kingdom Fungi; phylum Ascomycota; class Leotiomycetes; order Helotiales; family Mollisiaceae; genus Phialocephala; species Phialocephala sp. D728. Next base: position 86,582 of record QYAJ01000123.1, read on the forward strand.
TCCAATGAGATCCACGAAGATATTAACAAGGAACAGGCTTTTGATCCTCATTCAACAACCGGAGAACAAGTATCTAGCCACGAAAAGAGATCTCTGAACAACTCGCAGGAAACTTCGGCGCAGATTATCTCCGACGCAGTTGCACCTAAAATTGGTTCAGCTCTAGACCACGAACGTAATGCTAGTGCAGATGGACACCCGTGGAAACACCAATGTCCGCAGGCGATGAGTTCTTCACGCCTATGCCTATGAACGAGGAGATAAACGACGACGAGCACTAGCAATACCCCTTACCAGAACAATCAAGAAGTCAGGAACCAACGCCAACATTTCCCAAGGTAAAGTCACCTGAAGAAGAACATCTCGCTCAAATGACGGGTTTCATGCCACATCCAGAACCAGATCAAGATGTGATTTCAGGCGAAAATATCTCTATGGATCCCAAAGGTCACATCAGTGTTCTCGGTTGCAGGAGTTCTTGTCCAGGCTGGCATGCTTGAGCCAATCCCTGCCGCGCAATATCAAGCGATAGTCCATGAAAGTGGCCCTTGCGCCAGACATGACCACAAATCGATCGAGAAGCATTCCATGTCCATGCACGTTGATTTCTATATTTTCACTCAGTATGTGTTTTCTTAATAGGGAGTATGTCGGTCCATTACTACACTTGCACTGTGATGACAGAGGAACTTCCAAATGCCTTCGTAAAAAGAAGCAATGGGGCTCCGAGCAATTAAGTCTGGGCATTTCTTCAACATTCGCTTGCCAAGATGTTCCGTGCGGTATGGCTCAATTAGGAATATTGCCTGCAAGGCGTCGGGATAGAAAAACCACAAAATTGGTCGCAATTCAGCCACGAATTTCAGCCCCAGCTCCTTGGGCATGTGTTGGCTCTTCTGGACGGTTTCTACTGGTTATATTTCCTGACCAGACAATTCAGATTAAAGCTGCTAACTCAGCTCAGCTGATAAGGATTGTAGCTTGGCGGAGCTTTATAATCTGAGAATTTCTTTGGTCCTCCTCAATTCGGAATTGAATTCGCGGTCCTTTCACCACCTGGAAATGTAAAGGTGCAGCTCACATTAACACACCTGCGGTATGGGAGCAAAGTTGGTCTACCTTTTCTCTCTCCTTCTCCTAGCGAGGCTAGGAATAGGAGAGACGCAATTTGCAGAACGCGTACCGCAACTCTTGCACCACCGCGAAAGCTTCCTCGGCGGTATCTCATTGTATGCCGAAACGCCAAATACCAATGCAGATGGAGTTTGCCCCTCCTATACACAAACTTGTTCTGGCTCGTGTTGCCCCGATGGTTGCTGTCCTCCTGGAACCTTTTGTTTTGTCAATGGAGATTATTGCTGCCCCACTAGTATGTATCTTTCACGCCTTTCTTTTCCATCATGGTTAACTTAATCTCTCCAAGATTCCGATTGTAGCACGCTAGTAAATGCAGCCCCTTTATGCGCCAATAGCAGCTGGATTATGTATGCCCGTCCCCAAGGTGACAACAGCCCTTACTTCTGCTGCGAGCCGAACCAGATCGCTCTTCTACCCAACTTGTGTGTTCCAAACACCGGCACCTTTGCTACAGCATCACTCGCACCTTCGGTTTGTAAACCCACGACTCCATTCACTCAATTTTTCATTTGTATTCTCAAATCCCATTCTATTTCATGGTAAAATATTTCGGGCTGAATCTCTGGCTGATTTGATGACTTATAGGCCATCCAAATAGTCGGTACGTTACCCGGCGGCTCCTTGCATCGTACTGCAACTTCTTTGCTAATAGTATTCCCAGCGTCTCCCACGACTTCGGCACAAGCTTCAATCATCACGCAAACGGTCTCGGTTGCGGTACCCGAGCCGAGCAGCACTTCGACTACTAAAAGCAAAGGCAAAGGCGGGCTCAGCACTGGTGCAAAAATCGGCATCGCTGTCGGAATCGCCGTGGTGTTCCTCATACTGCTCGGACTCTGTATCTTCAAAATATTTGCATGGAGGAAGCAGCAGGCGGAAGGAAAGGGGACGCAAGGCTCGCCTCCCACTTATACCTCCGAGCAGCCAGGCCACAAAGTTGAACTTCATCCGGATGGAGATGGAAATGCTCCTGCACCGATTTCCTATGGGAATTATCCAGAACATATCAGTGAGATGCCGGGGGCTGAGGCTCTCAGGGGCCATGAGCTTAAGTGAAGAGATCGGAATTCGTGGTCGAGTTGAGAAATGTAATTGTGTAGTCCTGGGAATGCTGTATCAAAGGAGAGTCAAAGTGACAAGCACGACTGCGCGGACAACTACGGGAAAGGGGGCGGCAACTCCGAATCCTACAACGGGAAATTGGAAGTGAACGGCCTCGGCCAGTTCTACTATTAAGACGAACTCTATTACTTCGGGGACTATCGTCACAGATGACTGGCTGTGGTCAGTGGCTGCTCATGCTGCTGTGTTGGGAGGGTATAAGCGTGGATTGACTCTCTAAATACAAAGTGGCGTGAAGCGGAACCTTGAACTTATCTATAGGGAACCTAGAATCGATATAAGCATTTTCCATTTTCAACTTTGGACCTGAGCTGCTTTGGCTTTGGTCTGAGATACGAGGTGAGCATTTTATCGGCGAACTATTTGACCTATGGACAATGTAAAGGGGAGATTACATTACATCTAGCTCTTCATACATTTTGTACTCATCAATCTGGATGCTTGTCCCTGCTCTTTCGTGACTTAGCCCGTTACAATCGATTCTTGTAGATTAGCGGAGATGCTTTTCCAAGCCTCATTCTCCAATTTCTCCTCCCAAAGGAAGCAGTTAAGGATTGATAAGCCCTGCTCCCAGCTCCGCAACCTAAGTTGTTTAACTGCCCTGCTTAGACGCAAGATGAACCATGTCCTTTCCTCTAGATCTAAACTCACTGTCCCACCAACACTTAAGGCCCAGAAAAGCGCAGCAATAGAAGCTGGTACTGAATCAGTCTTGCCCCAATTTTCTAGTTCGAAGCGCTCCACACAAGTCATCAGTCGCCTGGTCAGACTTTTCTGTACGACAGGGGGTCTAGCCTGGAAACCCCGCAGCACAGTGCTAACATATATACTGCCCGCAATACAGCACGCTTCTCGTAGGCGTGCGTCTTTGTCTGGTCCATGCATGATAGCAAACCCTTGACCCGCTAAAAGAAGCATCTGCTCAATACTCGTTCGTCTAGCTGCAAATTTCATACCTTCGGCGGTCGAGGTACGAGACGGATAGGCCATGAGGCGGGACCACGTCTCGGTAAGATTTTTGATCTCTTGGCTAAGATGGAATAGCCCCGTGGTGATATCCGTCTGCGAAAGTTCTTGTAGATCGAAGGAGGAGAGGACGGTTGCAAGTGGATTACTGGTAATTAAATCTTCTAAACACGTGGTTGACGCTGACTGTAGAAATCGAGGTCTAGTGTTCTGGAACATGGCAGTTGGTACATCGACCCTGAGAATATAGTTAGAAAAATAATTTAAACAAACGGTAAGGGTTAAGAACCATTTGAGAGACATCTGCAGAACTCCGTCCATTCCTAACATGTCTAATCCCCCTTTCATTTCGATCATTCTCTCCAAAGCATTCAAATGCATCACCATTTCCACGACATCGCCAGTTAATATCTAAAACATCACTTTAGTACCCAAACCAAGGATAATGGTAGAAGAAAATATACCTGGCTTGCCAGCATCATGACAACAGCAGCAATACTCGTATCTTTGAGATACAAGTCTCTCGAGTCCAATCGTAAGTTCATTAGTCTTGCGGCCTCTATTCCAAACTGAAGGGTCGATCTACTAGGCTGCCTTTTGTAGATCATATCAAGATGTACTGCAGCGTGTAGAAGGATTGTACACATGAATAAAGGATCTCCGAAAGCGTGGTAGACCCAGACGCTACTCATGGGATTGTGGTTTGTACAAACGGGAAGTAAATGGAACGCCATGACGGAGGTCCCTTAAATTGATAAGCCTCTTGTTTTATAATCAATTGTAGAGAATGCAATGAAAAAGAACACAAATTTGAATAGCAACGAATATGACGTCGGACTTACAGTGATTTAACAAATATTCTTGGTTGGGATATTCCATATGTGCAGTGTAACACAATCCCGCATCAACGCTGGTGGGGACATCAAGCACGGAGCGAGACGGGTTCTGATTTTCCCCGGGACTATACTGTGATGCCCTTTGGTTGATAGCATTTGTATTATTCCAGTCTATAGGCTGCGTTCTCCTCGAAAGGAAGGCGGTATGGTGCTGTGACTTTGCATCATCCTTTTCTGGATCCAAGCGTGATGCAGCGGCTACTTTCGTTTGTGCCAGTGTTTGTTTAGCTCCATTTTGTTTTTTGACCCGGTGTATAGCTCGCATGGCTGTGCGCCGAATGGTAGAGATATTTGCTGCGTGTTTGAGCTCTCTCGGATGGCTAATAATATTGACAAAATTCCACTGGCATGAGACCTCGCCCATTTCTGTTGCTGCGGTCAATCAGTCAAAGCGTGATTATGTGGGCATAATTGAAATGTCCCAAATGAACTTACCAGCTTCCTTTGTTAGCATTGCTGTGTTGACTGAACTGATTTGATGTAAACAGATACGACATTAAGCAAGTGCCTATTAGAGTATTTGAAGCATATATTCTCTAAACAAATTCCAATCATCTGCTCTCTTCGGCTGTTCGGCACTAACTTTCTCGGAGGCTGTGCGTCAGCACTACCGCGAGGTCCTTGTCAAAATCCATGGTGATCAGCCTCACCAAAGCTCGCTCCACACAAAGAATAACCGAACCAGGGCTATGCGCTACTAATTCAAGGCTTGAAATTGGTTATTGTTTCGACTAGGCTCTTGTAGCCCTAGAAATCATGTGTTTAGGGTGGCTGCTTTTGTATCAAGATCTGTAATATTGTAAAATAGTTCCACCAGTTCCGCCTTTACACGCTTGCACGCTATATTACTCGGAGTTATGAACGCGTTCTTCATACTGTCACGGCAATATACTTTTCTTTTACTGTAAAGCAGCCACCCTACATGTGTTACGTGCCACCCCAGCTAGGCTGAAAATCGGCATGAATACCCCCTGTTCCTACTTGCTTACGACGCATAAGCGTACAAATGCCCAATGCAGTTAATCAAACGGGACACCCCTCGACCCTTCTCATTCCAACGATGAGCTAAAAGTGCGGCTTTCCCTGAATTCGTGTCTGCTAATACGAAAACGAGGAAGAAGTATAAGCTTCCAGGGCTGAAAACATGGCCTTACACTTCTAAGCGTTCATGGTTGTTCGGATTGCGTGTACGTAGATAGATCGGTGTGATGTTCTCGAAGACGCATTGGGAATGTGCTTGTATCCACCATTCTAGGAATTTGCTTCATTTATTATAGTGTTTTGCATACGTACGTGTTCACATTTTCCTTTGAGCGGGATCTTTTGCCGTTTGTCAATCACGATATATAAGTACCGCAGATTTCGTTCTCAAAATTGCTCTTTTGCATCTTCAACCCTCTTGCGCTTCTTCAAACTCCACCAAATCTTCTGCTACACTTTCTCTTCGGCATCTCCGTATCTCCTCAGGCTGTTTTCAGCGACCCTAAGTGAAATTTCTGATACAGCCTTTCCATATTTTTTGATCTAAAAATGCGGCACATCAGGGGCTCAACAACGGTTATTTCGACTGTCAGTTCTAATGAATTTGATATCAAAGATGCCTTCATCAGAAATTTGACTCCAATCCACTCGCCAAAGAGAGCACAGCCAATAAACTATAACCCACAACCAACATTAAAGCAACCTAGTGCCATCACACCACCTGTCATTTGGGGACGAAACATCCACAGCAATTGGGTTGCTTCGCTTTTCTCCATTGGCGTGGTGTCACTTGCTCCATGTCTAGTAGTCTTTTTCTGGATTGCGCTTGACTGGTTCGAAGGTTCCCTTCTTCACACAGGCTTAAACTTTCTATCCAACGACAAACTTGCGTGGGTAGCCTTGTACAGTCCACGATTCCACCTATCGGATTTTACAGCATATGTCGCATGGTTTCTCTTTCAAGTAGGGCTCTACTCGTGCCTTCCAGGCCCTTTAGGAACAGGTCAATTGACACCAGCTGGACATCAACTTCAGTAGTAAGTTTGGCCCTCTTACTTAAATTCCCTGTTCCGTTAGGCGATGACTCTAAAGCGGTTCCTAGTTACACAAATGGATTTTCCGCTTGGTTCATAACGAATGTGCTCTTTGTCTCTCTCTGCGTCCTTGATGTCCTTGATCCAGCTATCATAGCCAAGCATTGGTCCGGTCTCCTCCTTTCCGCCAACATCATGGGCTTTCTCCTTTCATTCTTCGCCTATTTCAAAGCCCACTTCTTCCCAACCCACACATCGGACCTGAAATTAAGCAGCTCTCGTGCTTACGACTTTTACATGGGCATCGAATTCAACCCGCGTTTCGGAAGTACCTGGGACTTCAAACTCTTCACCAACGGCCGCCCTGGAATCGTCGCATGGACGCTCATCGACCTCAGCTTCATCGCTTGGCAATATGAAATCCATGGGTACGTCAGCAATTCGATCGTGATCGCCACAATACTACACGCCATTTATGTAATCGATTTCTTCATTAACGAGGATTGGTATCTTCGCACTATCGACATTGCCCACGATCACTTTGGTTATTATTTAGCATGGGGCTCTCTGGTCTGGTTGCCATCCATGTACACTTTACAAACACAATACTTGGCTCGGTATCCGATGTACCTCTCTTGGCCTGTCGCTGCTGCAATTCTTGGTGTTGGTGTGGCAGGTTACATTCTTTTCAGAAGCGTGAATTGGCAGAAAGATGTGGTGAGGAGGACTAAGGGGGAATGTCGTATTTGGGGGAAGAAAGCTGAGGTCTTGGTTTTTGATTATGTGACGCAAGATGGTGGAAAACACAAGAGTCTGTTGTTATGTAGCGGTAGGTCTTTTGCTACTCTTTTAGAGACGTTGACCCTATCAATATCGATGGGAAAGCAGCGACTGACAAAAGCAATAGGTTGGTGGGGGCTCTCGCGCCATGCGAACTATCTTGGGGACCTCATCCTTTCGTATAGTATGTGTGCGACCTGTGGGGTGAAGCATGTTATACCTTGGTTTTATGCCGTCTTTATGACCATCTTATTACTGCATCGATGCCACAGGGACGAGCGAAGATGCGCTACGAAGTATGGGCAGCAGTGGGAGAAATACGTTGCAAGAGTCCCTTGGAAGTTAATTCCGGGCGTGTACTGACTAATAATGGAGTTGGGAAAAGCTATAGAAAGATAAATGATGTTTCTTGCTTGAGGGATGAAAAACATATTTTTGTGAAGGCGAGGCGAGGCGAGGTGAGGAGAAGGAAGTATGAGGTAGGCGGTGGTATATATCATCCACAGTCGTTACATTGGATTAGGTTCACTCTCTTACAGCACATACAAGCCCTAAGCTCTTTCATTTTTATATAATTATATTAATATCGATACTACATTGCATTTATTAAATACTTATTCCACGTGCATTTTCTTATGCAAAGACCCACAATAACTCATCCATCAAAGCCCCTCTAATCCAATTCCATCTATCTGGTCACCATCCAAAAATTCCTAAAATACCCAATCGCAACCCCAATCTTCCTCACCACCAACTTTCCCATCACGTCATTCCACGTTCCCGAAACGTAGCAAGTGAGACCCATAGAACCACCCCGGGGATCTGTCCGCTGAGATTTACAAATAAGACGAAGTTGTAGAACTGCGATAGGAGGGGAGAGGTCCAGAGGTTGGAGAAAGGTGTGTGGAGTAACATGTCATGGTGATAGTGAAGACTGAAGAATGAGTGAGCGAAAGCAAATCACGATTAGTTTACAGAAGCGAGATCAGTCACGTGACTAGATAACCTGAGTAGAGGGTGAGGCGAGGGTGAGTAGCGCCTGAGTAGAGCGGCGATACTAACTAACTATATCCAAAGTAAAAACGTAGAATTTTCGTCTGGGGTTACCAAAAACATCATTACGGACGTCTGCTTCCCATGAAAATTCAGAGGGCGATTCTTGAGAGGCCTGGACTGCATTTCTGACGATCCTATCAACTCTGCGACCACACTCCGCAAAGTCCGCGCCTATAGAATTGCAATATTGAATGTAGTCCAAGTTTGGCACAAAATATCCGAGAGACTCTGCGAGCGAATGATTCTACTAAATCCGATTTCTCTATATGTCTCTTCTATCGTCGGAAATGGTTCTGGTACTAGACGTAGGCGCCGGCTGCGGAGTCTACATATAAGCATTTGAAATTTTGCCCTAGGACAAAGGAAAAGAAATGCTTACGATCGTTGTGTTGGATCTGCCATTGTACCGACGTTAGTTGTTAGGGATTAGGGTGGCATTCAATTGCACTAACTGTAAAATGAGAAATAAAGAAAGTGAGGCAAAAAAGGTCACTGATGAAGAAAATAAAGCCTATGCTGCGCTAGGCAATTATATATAATGTCGAAGGGCGAGGTTTCCAAAATGTAAAGGGCCTGACTGTAGGTCATCTATTTCCTAGGGCAGGAAACGAATACAGTACCGTAGCTCTCAGTACTAGAATATAATCGAAGAAGGCCGTAAAATCGTAATAAAGTAATAATCAATAATCGTTAGAATCACTTAAAGGCACTCTCAATCCTAAGGAGGCACAATAATCAGGAATCAATCGTTTGTATTCATTCTGTCCACACCGCCCTTCTGCTTCAGAGAGAGGGGAAGATCCCTTTGATCTACAAACTATCCCTATCTGACTAAGTCCAAGCCCCAGCCTAGACTGAAACCATGGAAAGGGACAGTTCTTGTAAGAACGCCAAAATAAGTCCCCCCCCCCAGTAATGGCCACACCCCTGTAATGGCCACCTCGCTTAGCACACCACCCTCCCACTTTGAACTTGAATAACTTTTTTAATTCTTTATTGTTATATGAGATAATGTAAAAGATAGTTCTTTAGTACTATAAAAGTCTTCCCCTTTATTTTGACGATCCCCAGCTTCTATTTATGCCCTTTTAATATCCTTAATCCTTGCAAACTTGGAATTTGGACTTACTCTCACCTTCCGGCGCTTTCTAGGCTCTAATTCCAAAACCCTATG
>QYAJ01000124.1:0-75463 GCA_003988865.1 Phialocephala sp. D728
TATATGGTATATTAAGCTAATTTATAAAAATTAGCCTAATCGGGCAATTATTAAATTACTTATTAATTATTGAATTTAATTCGAAATATAAATTCAATACTAATTATAATAAATCCCTTAAACAAATTCTTATTAATATAATTCTTAACTAATTCGAATTCCTTTTAGAATATACGATAATTTTTAATATAAATAAAAACTTATTCATCGACAAATTTAATATAGTAATTATATTCATAATATAAAAGCAAAGTATGAATTTCCTTTTTAAAGAAAACTTCGATAAAATAATAGTATTCTATAAAAACTACTAATTTAGAATTAATTTCTTCTTTTTTTTTTTTTCGGCTTTTTTATAAATCTTTTTTATAGAAATAGTAAAAGTATAATATAAACTTTTTTTATAAATATTGCGATTTTTATTAATTAAAAAGATTATAGAAGCGGCTCCAATTATACAAATAGTAGTTCTTTCGAGAGGCTTGCTTATATTGGCAGGTCTATGCAAAATCTTAATTACTTTGGGTATGGGTTTGCCCTCCAAAGTAGTTGCAGAGGTAAAAGCTATTGAAGTTAAAGCAAATGCGATTCCCGAAGTAATTAACGACGCTATTTCGAAATTATATCGAGCTTCGATATAAATATAGTATTTATACTTAAATTTAATAAACTCGTTAATAAAGTTAATTTTCACGCTATAATAATGCATTTATTACTTATTAATAATAGTTTAATAAATGAAATTCGTAATATAAAAATAAATATTATCGATAATATAATTTTGAATTCGTATACGAGAATATATAATATAAGTTATATATGCTTTCCCGTCTCCGCTATAGCCTTCGATTTCCTTAGGCTTAATTAGCTCGACGAAATCGATATCTAATACTTCGCATATTTTTTGGACGATTTCGAAATTAATATAATTTCCTTCGCAAACGCTTATATCCATTAAAACTTATATAATAATTTTATCGTTTTTAATTATTATATAATTTAAAAAAAGAAATAGATTTTCGTATAAAGCATCGGAAATTAAGTTAATATGCATAAAGGATAATTTTTTAATAGCGACTTTTTTAAAAATTATTCGTTTTTCGAATTAATATTATAATTAAAATAACGATTCGATTATCGATTATAATTAAAGTTATAATCGTCGTCGACGTCGATTTCGGTCTCGAATAAATATTCTATATTATTTACTTTTAAAAGCTTGTTTTTTCTTTGGGAGTAATCGGGTAATTTATAACCGAGCTTTCTATAATTATAGTATTTCATTTCTATTTTAATAATTGGCTTAAAGTAAAGCTTTAGTATTACGATTCCGATAAAAGTAAAAATAGTAAACTTAATAAAAGCGGGAGCTGAAAACTAAAGAGATCGAGAAGTTGTAAAAGAAAAATTCGAGATCGTCGAATTACGAATTTTTTCTTTCGTTTATATTTTTCTTTTTCTTTTTCTTTTTACTAATTAATAGTTTAAATATTATCGTAATAAATAGTATATTTCTTAGCTAATTTATCTATAGTTTAATAATCGATAATTATAATTAAAATAGTTTGCAATTTAATATTAAACTTTTTGCAAAACTCGTGCAATTTAATATTTTTAATTATAGAAAATTCTATTATAATATTTTTCTATTCGATATAAAAGTTTTGGAAATCGCTTTTATAATATAATTTATTAAATTTATTTTATAAGTTTTTAATTTTATTTGGATTATCGTAATATTTATTTATATTTATAAAAATCTTTTTTATATTAATATATATAATGGAAAAATTAATTTAGAAATTAATTTATAATTATTTGGCGGCCAAATTAATTATTTTGCTTTTAATATATATTATTTTGGTCTTTTTAATAGGGAAGTAATTAGCGTTAATATCGAGCTTAATTATTATAATAGTTTTTTAATCGTTGTATTTAGCTTTATTTAATTTAGTAAAGGAATTAAAATATAATAAACGTTCGAATTTTAAAAGTTTGGTTTCGTAGAGAATAGAATTAAAACGTAAAATAGATCGATTTTCGAAATATCGAATTATTATATTTTTATTTTAAAAAGCGACGTTAATGAATTTAAAAAGTTTTTAAACTTCGTCGAATAATTTCTCTAATTATTAATAATCGTTAAAAGTTTTATATACGAAGTTTAGAGCTTTTTATTAAAATTATTTATTTTTATTTATTAATATAATTTAAATTACGGCTTTTTATATATTTTTAGTAATGGAAAATAAATATTAGTTTTAGTTATTGTATAAGGAACGAATAAAGTAAATTATATAATTATATTTAAAAATAATTAAAATAATTTCTAAAAGAAAATATAAAGAAAGTCTATTTAATATATAGGCGCAAAAGCCTTAAAGGAAACTAGTATCGCTTTTTTTAAACTTGCAAAACAAAGTATGGAAAGCGCTAGTCCTAATTTGGCAATCCTAATCCTTTATATACTTTAATAATCGATATTCGTTATATTCGCTTATTTTTATTCTCGAAAGTAATTATTATAAATATTGCTATTTCACTAGTTATTTTTTATAATAATAAAAATAGCTTCGTTATAAATTCGTTATTATTTTATATTTTTAATATATATATTTTTTTTATAATATTATTATATAATAAAAAAAATTATTTATTATTTTAATTATTTTTTTCTAATTCGAACGATTTATTATTTATTTTTATTTTTATTTTTAAATAGTATTAATTAAAGAAAGTAACGAATTATCGTATATTTACTTCGAAAATAATTTTATTTATAATTTAATTAATAAAGAATAATTATAATATTTAAATTATATTATTTATAAATAATATTAATTTCGACGCTAATCGATTTTTCGTTTTTCGTTTTAAAAACGTTTTTATTAATCGTAAATATTTAGTAATAATTTTATCGATAATATCGTCGATAATTTAAATTCTACTAGCCGAATAATACTATCGAAGAGTAAGGTTTCCAAAGTATAAAGGGCCTAACTATAGATTATCTATCTCTTAGAGCAGGAAACGAATACAGTACCGTAGCTCTCAATATGTAAATATAATCGAAGAAGGCCGTAAAATCGTAATAAAGTAATAATTAATAATCGTCAGAATTAATTAGGGGCACTCTTAATTGCGAGGAGGCACAATAATCAGGAATCAATCGTCTGTATTCATACTGCCAAAGCTGCCCGTACTTGCTTCAGAGAGAGAGGAAGGCCCCTTTTATCTACAAATTACCCCTGCTTGACTAAGTCCAAGTCTCAGCCCAAGCCAAATCCCTGAAAGGGGACAGTTCTTGCAAGAACGGTAAAATACTATACAGAAAGTAAAATGAATTTTCGCCCCACCACAATACTTTGTTTCTCGAAAAGTATATAGTTAATATACGAGAGTAATATAAACGTTTAATATTAATTATTGCGTTATTAGCTTAATTATATATTATAAAGTTATAAAATCGAAATAACGTCGAGTTTTCGACGGCTTTTCGATTAGTATAGTAGGAATTATTTTAAAGATAAAAGGTTCTTTAATCTAATTATCTTATAGACGTTTAAAATGTTGCTACCACTTATTATAGTGATTCAATATTGCATTATAGTAGTTGTAAAGAAGATGCATTCTTGCTAAGTTAGGAGGGACGACTAAGTATAAGTGAGGCACGTGCCTATCCCGTCCCTATACCGCATCTATACCGCAACAAATAATTTTATAATTTTATATTTTATATTTTAATATTTTATAATTAAAATTATTATATAATAAAAAATAATTTCAAATTATTTATTATAATATTTAAATTCGATATTTTATATATATTATATATTTTCATTTATCTAATCGTAATCTATTTCGTGAAGGGTATAATGCTGCTTGCTAATCATCCGATTCTCCTGCAATCATTGAAACATGTAATGTACAAATACCAAAGTTCATGTTAAATGAATTGTAGCCTCATGAGAGCAGCAAAGAAAAATGACCCCAATGACGATAGAAATAGGGGAAGGCTTGTTAATCATGAGTATCCTTATACAACCAGGAGGTCCGGTGGTTACCAGCCCTGCCTGACACCAACGATGATGAGGACGACCTGTTCCAGATTAGTACACAAATCCTCTAAAAATTATCAAAGGACATACCACTGCTATGATTATCAACAACCCCACGATCGACATCCATCGATTAAGCCTTCGCCACCATTTCGCGCTCTCGTACCTAACCTCGTCCATTGGCCCAAATTGGCGAGCGTAATCATTAGGAATGTCGTTGGAGCTATCTAAATTGCTCGTGCTGGTATCACGCTCGCGCATGTCGCGCATAGGACTCGGCGGCAGAGGCAAGAGAGCAGCAATCATCCAGGCTGCTCATGTGGGTTAGCCAGGAAAGCAGATCGTTATGAGTCTAAGAGGAAGTGGATACGTACCAAACGGGAAGATGAACCCCGTAATAAACATTACTATTTGTATATTCCGCCTCCCAAACCAACCTCCCTCTGTCGACCAATTTATAGATGGCGGCTCCCAGACACTGCGGCGGGCAGCTCGTCTATCAAGACGCAAGTGTGGTGACCAGATGCTGGACATACTCCATGTCCTGAACCGCCCGGTGTGGGGATCGTGAACTAATCGTCCGTCGCTGCCCTGCTGAGGGGCAGGGGTAATTTCTAAGGAACCTCGCGCTGAACGGTTATTATTTCGAGGGGTGATCTCCCGAGGCCGTCGACGCGGGCTATATATACTCAAAGGAAAATGATCTGTGTTTGGCGACCCGCTTCTGAATGAGCTGGTTCGACTGTCACTGCCCTCAGTGGAACTACCAGGAGCACCTAGGTACCGTCTCTCACCACTACCATAATATAGCTTGGCCCAAGTAGGTATAGAACTCCCAAGTAAGCTGTTAGCCCTAGAACTAGTCGTTGAGCGCATAGTATTCGTGCGACCATTATCCGACGAATTCACACTGAAGAAACCCGAAAGTCTTGTCCTTGAAGGCCTTGCCCGCAAGTCCTGCATATCCGTGATACCATCTCCGTACTCGTCTTGATCGCCAATCATTCGGATCGAAGAGCTGCTGTGATGACGCTGCCCATATCGAATAAAGGCCGGTGTGGGAGGCTCGATCGAATCGCTTCGAGAAGCGAGTTCTTCTTGTGCCATAGAAGAGCTTATGCTCAACATCTGGCGGCTGTGACGACTGGCACTGCTCGGAAACCCGCTGCTTCGACGCCCGTTGTCGTCCGACCACGACCTCGAACCCCGATCGGTCCCACCATCCGATACCGAGAGCACAGTTGAAAGCTGTGAGCTCCATTGATGCGGGTGCTCGTTCATGTGTGACCGCGGTGGGTGAAAGCGTAAGGGATTCGCCCATGAACTCGAACCTTCCGATTTCTGTCTCAAGATCGGTAACTGTATCAAGGAACCAGTGCCAACTATTGCGCGCAGTGCCTCCTGTTGACTGAGAACCGTCGAAATAGACGTTAATGACCCCGTCCGTAAGGACTCCCTCGACCTAGATTTGTAGTACCCAAGATGTTCGTTTGACCTGCGAGCTCGTGGTTGTAATGGAGGAACGACTAAGGACTCGTGTGAGTATCGAGATGGTGGAGAGAGGTTGACGTATGAGGCAGAGGGAGATGGTTCTCCGTGCAATTCGTAGTTTTCGTTCTCCGATGCAGCCGTCTGTGGCCTGTATATTACGGATGAGGTTGGTGATGGACTTCCAATAATTTGATAGTTGGAGTCACTGGAAGACGGTGGAAGGAGGATAGCTTCAGATGTTGATGCAGAGTTGTCACCATATATTTTGTAATTCGTGTTCTCGGAAGTTGTCGTGGCAGTCTCTGTCGATTGGAAGCTTAGTTTCGTGGAGAGATCGTGCGACACAGCTGGTGGTCCGTCCGATGTTTCTGGTAGAGGCGGGAGTGGGCTATCAGACGTTGTCGCTGCCTTCTGCTTGAGATCTGGAGTCTTGGGAACTTTTCGAAGACCACCGACGAGCTGATAGTTCCAGGGCGAGTTGCTTATAGGATCCGCAGATATTGGTTGCTTATTCTGCTGCGATGCGGGAGTAGTAGGTACCACTGGTGGGCCAAGGGAGCCTCTTCCTGGCACGCATGAACCTATGGAATTAGACGGGCTGACCGCATTTCCTTGGTCCGAGAGGAGCGAATCGGACGACCTGCGCTTGGAAGCCAGTGATGACAGCGACTTCGAATCATCTTGGACTGATCGAGAGTCGTCTTGTAACAAGGAGAAGGTCTTTTGGTCCTTGTGGATGTGCAGGCGCTTTTTGGGCAGGGGTTTTGGCTTCGAGATGGGAGATCCTGTCGCAGAGTGTCCATATTGAGGAGGCTGATGCGTTGCATGCGTTGTCACGACCGGCGAGCCACTGGACGATGCTGTTGCTTGCGCTTTGGTGGTTCGTTGAAACTCGTCGTCTAATGCAGGACCCTTGCCTTTGCTAGGGGGACCGAGGAAGTGACTTGGATGGGTTGGGAGCGGCGTCCGAGAATAAATCTCATCTTTTTGGCCCAGCAATTGCGGAGGCGTACTTGGGACCAGCCGGATTGCTGCTGCTCCTGCTCGAGTGTTGCTGAGAGAGTCGCTGCGATCGTGCAGAGGTCTTCTTGGTGGGGAGTTGTCTGACATGCTGCCAGACATCGGTGCTACCCTAGCACGCCGTTCATATCGCGGCCATTTTGGACCTTAATGCGCCGCTTCTGTGAATAAGGAAACAGAGGGTGACCGGCGGAACTTATAGGTGCGATGGCGAGGAGAGCGTCTGGGGTTAGGTTGGTTCTGTCTCGATAGATTGGTGGATATAGGTATACAGCTATAGACAAAGAGTGATATTAGAATTAATGACTGCCGTGTCGTCGTGAAAGAATCGAGCTCGTCGCTTGGTGGTGGGGTGTATGCGGGAAACACAAGGAACTGGTAAGGATCGAGGAAGGAGCGTAAGAAAGAAAAGATGGAGAGAAAAGGATGATGAGGAATGACAGGAGAAGGGGAGTTGAAAGGAAAAGGACAGAAAGGAGATGTTCTGGAAGAGAAGTAATTTTGTGGCCTGCCATTCCCAAATGCAGCTGTTCCGTCCCATCCTATTGAAGGCAGAGCTGCATAGGGGTTCGTTCAGGACTTCAGCCTCTGGGTTTTCCAGATGCAGGTATAGTTTCATGCAGCAGCATGTAAGTTTCCTCGCCGGCAAGTTCGATTGGCCGGTACCGAACCATTTGGACCAGGGCTGATTTCACTGCGAACAAACGGTGAGCAGAGATTCTCCATCTCAGACCATCTGTCATCTGCAGTGGTCTCCGGCGCCGCGCATGCTGGCGGCAATCTCGACGTCGCTCAGTAGCAGCTTACCACGTACCACGGCCCAAGCGATATCCCTTGAGCCCAGGACGAGCGAAACCGAATCAGACGCGGCGGATAGTCGTGGCCTGATCAAGGCCGCGTTACTGATATCGTCGTGTGTTATCGTTCTCCATTCCCATCCCACACACACCCACACCCACTCTATCTCTGTCTCTATCATCTATCGATTGTGATGCGAGGGCCGCTCAGATGGCGCGGACCCGTACCGTACCCCTCGATGGTGGTGAGTTGAGGTTAGGTGAGGGTAAATGGCAAATGCGGCGGCCCAATCGAAAACGCGGCGTTCTGTATTCTTCGGGGGTCCCTATTGCGGTGCATAGAAAGAAATAGTTGTTTAATTTCCGCCGTTTTCGTCTCGCGCGACGGTGGGGGGCTGTGTGGGCTTGGCTGCTGGTTGGCTAGTTGCGACGCGCCCTCTCACCAGAGAGCCCCTGCTTTTGGCACGTGAAGCATTGACGTGTTGTGTTCGTGTGCGCGCCAGCTTGTTTTGTTCTAGGCGATGACCGCTCTGATGACTTCATGGGCAGGGATAGGGGGTGGGGAACGGTTGAGCTTTTTTGTTGTGGCGTTTGGGCGTCTGGAACTTCGATGGGCTGCGTTCGACTCAGTCCGTGGCGAGAGTAAAGTAGAATAGAGGCCCGCGAGCCCGATGAGAAAATGCAAGAATGCAAGAATGCGAGCAAGGAGGAGTTGATGTTGATGTGAACGGCATGATATAGAACCTATGGGCAAAAGGCCCAACCTTCAGGATTGTGGCTGAAATCCAATTGAGGCTGAAGCTGCCTCAAGCGAGAGGCTGTTGGCATTTTGCGACGACGACAACAAGACTAAGGGAACGGCAATACTTCTAGCCATCAGCGCATCCATACCGCGTAAAGGCAAACCACTCCTTTCCAAGCCTGTCCGAAGAGGAATCAAGCTGAAGTACTTGTTTCTTTGGAATGCTTTCCCCGTATCGTGGATAATCCTCCACCCTTTGTGAAATGGCTCCCACCGGCTTGTATACCCGCCTGAAGGCGTACTATACTGGTGAGAAAGGTTAGTGAATTGATCGTTGAAAAGCTCCTATATTGCGCTGTTGCTCATTAAGTTGGGTTAGAACCCGAGGTCCCTCCTCTGAACACCACAACTGCTGTAGCTCTCCTGGTAAACTTCCCCGAAAGACGTCCCTTGCAACATGCCAGCTGACAGCTATAGATTTCCTATACCCTCATCTATGTACTCCCTTTCTACATATCTTCGACCACACGACCCTCTGCATCCCTGTCTCGAGATGCCCCGTCAGTGATTCGCGGGCGCATACGATCAGTTACAGTATCTTGCATTATCTGCTCAGTAACAACCTTTGTTATTCTCTCGTCGGCCGACCATGGAAATCCCGTCAACTCGCTACATCTGATGGGGTATTTCCCAATGGGTCTGGAGGAAACTGTCAAAACCATGGGGCTCACCGCGATCCTCTTTGCTGGACCACTGTTTGAAGCCGGTATAGCAGAAGGCCGCTGGGGTGACTGGATCCGTCTACGCGGCATCCATGAGGCTATCAGTGGCTGGATAGGCTGGCGAAATTTCGTTGCTGTAAGCGTCCTTCGACGGTCTGTCGAAATTAACTAACCTCTTCTTTCAGGGTCCGTGGACCGAAGAGGTTCTCTTCCGTTCTGCATCGGTACCTCTCCTACTTCTTGCCCGTGTCCCAAATACAAAAATTATTTTCCTTACACCCGTCATCTTTGGCCTTGCCCATGTCCATCATTTCTATGAATTCCGAATCACCCACCCGCATACACCTGTAATTGGTGCATTATTGCGATCGCTGTTACAATTCACTTACACTACTCTATTTGGAGGCTATGTCACATTTATCTACATGCGGACTGGGAGTTTGTTGAGTGTGATACTAGTACACGTATTTTGTAACTGGAGAGGGTTTCCCAGATTTTGGGGACGAATGAGTGCCGCTGAAACGGTAATTGGGCCTGACGTGGGTGAAGGAAAGAGATGTGAGGATAACCCTGCCAAGACTTCAAGCGATGGCAACCTTGGCATTGTTTGGGACATTGCGTACTATCTTCTTTTGGTGATGGGGGCTTTCACATGGCATAAGTTGTTGTGGTCCTTGACGGAGAGCGCATCGGCCTTGGTTACATTTTGAACTGGAAGTAATGGAACTTGTCCGGTATGAAAGGCATGATCACGATGTGAGAACATGTTGCACGAAGATACGAAACGAGTGTGGAAAGGCTAAATTCAAGACCTATTCAGTCCGGCACCGGGCTACTTTAGGGTCGATGTGAATCTTCTGTCTCAGATGACAACGACCAGATGCAATGAGAACATGATTTGATGCATTTATCAAGAAACTTCGTATCGAAATCCGGAGCTTAGTATAAGGTTTCTGCTAGTCATATCGTTTTTGTCTCAGGCATCGGAACGGTCTGGGTTTTCTGGACGCCTTTTCTCTGTCGAACTTCCATTTCAGCTCTGACTTCTGAGACCAATTCCTCGAGATCTTTCTGTGGCTCTGACGGTAAGCCAAGAACTGGCTCTTTGCTTGCCAAGGTCTCTTGTGAACGTGTCCTCTTCAAGGGGCCGGTTGTCCCAGCTCGCTTGTTCAACTGCTTCACCAAGAACACTTTTCCAGGTGATGCAAAGAATGCTGTTGCTAGGGCTGTGGCGATGACAGCATAGAAGTAAACCCGTGCCCAGACAAGAAACGACGCTGGTAGGGTCAATAAGACGAAAGGTGCTGTTGCGAACGAGAAGATCAGCTGGGTGGCTAAGAAAGATGCCACATCATAATAGATCTTCGCTGAAGTAGGTTGGGATGTCTTTGGATCTAGGAAAAAAGGACGAAGGTAACGTCGACAGTCTATCAACAAGTTAGATGAGCAAAACGGTTCGGCATATGGGGTGAATCACTCTTGGCGGCTGTTTGGACAAAACTAGCCAAAACAAATGTGAGATAATATCCAGGGTAGAATCCATGCCAGAAAGCACTGGTTACAAAAGTGGCCATGCTGGCGCGAAACCCAGGCTTCTTGCCACGAGGAGTCACACGCAAGTAAACATAGTTGCGTAGCCAGTTGTTAGTATTAATGTTCCAATTCCCCAGATAGGCTCGAGTGTTCTGCGCAGTCTCCACTCCCCATGGGCTTACATTTCGTAGTCGATCCCAGGAGACTTTACCAGTTGCGGGATCAACGCCTTTGTAGCCAAGTCCAGAGAGAATGCAAGCGCCCTCGGTCAAAGCCCAGACGCCGTAGTATTTGGTACGAGTGGTAAGGCCTAACATGTGTAGGATCCAGACTCGGCGCGTGAACCCATAAGTCATGTATGTGTCGCCCGTCAATAAGTCTGGATAGAACCACCCGGAAAGCTTGAGGAACAACAAGACCCAGAAAAGCCCACTGGCTGCTTTCCATATTGCAGGCGTCGCACTTCGGGGGATCTTTCTCTTTTTTCGTGTTGGTGGTTTCTTCGAAGGATCTACTCCGGCGGGGACTTCGAACATCGTCGTTTCTATCCATCGTTTATAGTCGACGTAATCGAATGCAGGTCCGGCCATTAGAGATGGGAAGAAGAGCACATAGCCCACAAAGTCGAGTAGACTCGGAAGCTGTTTCATGGCGCGCTCTTTCTGGAAATCAGACAACTCTTGCTCTGGCAAACGTCCATCAGCAACGTTCCAACAGAAAGCTGTAAGCTTCATGACAAGAACCATCTGGGCGCCTGTGATGTCGATTATTCCGGGATCGTTGAGGAATTGGCGTCTTAATTGATTGACGGACAAATGTCCCATCAAGAATAGGAAGCCTATCCATGGCATAAACGGCCCCTGGACATACCGTGCGATACAGTATGCCCCAATAGAGCTCACCGCAAGTGTTTGAAACCCTCCCCATAAATCGAAAAGGCCAACTAAATAGAACGATGATACACTACCAAGGTTAGAAATTTCGCTTTCGGGCACATCGTAGCTTACACGATGATGAAGAGGTTCTTCAGCGCTGGTTTCTCATCGGGCACCCGCTTAAGAAGGCCAGCGAGTGGGTAGGATAGCAGAAAGGACGTAATAAGCTTAACTACAGATAGAAGATATCAACATCACTCTTGGCTGTAATATGTATCAATGCGAAGGGAGATATTGCACATACGCTCGTCCACTGAAGCTCCCAGAATACCAGCAACATACTGGAAAGCTGCTTGACGTCAGATGCGGCCGCATCAACAAAGGTAATATCTTTTTCTGAGCCTTACGAATATTGATATATGGTAACATGGTCGGTGTAGGCAGTAGTTGTATCTTCTGCGTAAGCTATCGAGTCTCCATCTGCAGGCCGTAGTATCAAGTACGCATCTCCAGGTCGCGTTGTGAAGGGATAGGCAAGAAATGATGGTCTGGCGAGTTGGGACAGGACAGGTTCAGCACATGGTCAATGTCTCACGGACGTTGCCGCTAGTGTGAGACTGGGCCTACCACCATGCCAGTGCGTGAGAGATCCAAAAGCACGATTCGGCTACAAACAATGCGATAGCAACGCAAGCAAGAAAGCCATCGCCATCATCTCCTGAATGCCCGTCGTGGGAAAGCCCCCTCACCAACTCGCCGAAGTAGCCTACTTGTCTAGCTTCAGCGCACAACGCTCAAAGCGAAGCTCCAATACGAAATACGAAGCTTCCCTCCACTCACCAGACCAAGTCACACGAACACACATCACGACCAACAGATGCGCTGACCCCTTGAAGACAACTTTAAAGAGATGACAAGGTCGGGCGAACCTTGACAGGCTTGTGTACACTCGGTCCCAGTGTGAGAAGCAAGATGGATGTCGTACAAGCGGTTTCGGGGTACATCTCCAAGATGGTCTCTGCAGGAGACGGTGTATCTGGAGCTCCGTCGGCCAAGATGAAGATCCTATTACTGGACAGTGATACCATGTCTATTATCTCAACCGCTATAACGCAATCCGCCTTGCTAAATCATGAGGTCTACCTAATCGATAGGCTAGACAACCTAAATCGAGAGAAGATGCGACATTTGAAGTGCCTCTGTTTCATACGACCTTCGCCAGACTCTATACAATACCTCATCGATGAATTCAGACAACCAAAATACGGCGAATACAACATATATTTTAGCAATGTAGTCAAGAAATCGTCCCTTGAGCGCTTGGCCGAGGCAGATGACCACGAAGTAGTCCGGGTTGTTCAGGAACATTTTGCAGACTACATTGTCGTCAATCCAGATCTTTTCACACTAGACCTCAGTTTCCCAAGACAGCGGATATGGAGCTCAAATCCAGATACCTGGAATGCTGATGCTCTACGCAGAACTGCAGAGGGACTTATAGCAGTCCTGCTATCTCTCAAGAAAAAGCCTCTGATACGGTATGAGAAGAGCAGTCTACTAGCGCAAAAATTGGCGAAGGAGATTCGCTACCAAATTACGCAGGAGGATCAATTGTTCGACTTTAGGAAGGTTGATACACCCCCGATACTCTTAATACTAGATCGAAGGGATGATCCTATTACGCCACTCTTGACACAATGGACATATCAAGCCATGGTTCACGAGCTCCTCGGCATTCGAAATGGTCGAGTAGACTTAAGTGGGGTCCCCGACATTCGACCTGAGCTGAAAGAGGTAGTGTTGTCTCAAGACCAGGATCCATTTTTCAAAAAGAATATGTTTTTGAATTTTGGAGATCTTGGTGGTAATATCAAGGATTATGTTGAGCAATACCAGTCGAAGACGAAAAACAGTTCCAACATTGAGTCAATAGCGGACATGAAGCGCTTTATCGAGGAGTACCCCGAGTTTCGCAAGCTATCAGGAAACGTAAGTAAGCACGTCACACTTGTTGGCGAACTGAGCAGGAAGGTGGGCACGGAGAACTTGCTTGAAGTCAGTGAGGTGGAACAGAGCCTGGCATGCAATGATAATCATGCTGGTGATCTAAAAGTAAGAACTCTCTCTAAAGTTTTTGAGAGTCGAGTTAATCTGGTATGTAGAACGTTCAGAGACTCATCCAATCTCCTACTGTCACACCCGATTGCAAGCTTCGACTTGTCGCCCTTTACTCATTGCGATATGAAAGGCATCCTTCTAATGCCCTACCTCTACTGGTTGACTTGCTAGGCGCTGCTGGGAATGTTCCTCAGCGACGCATCGACCTCGTAGCTAAGCTTCTTGCTTACCACTCGTCTCTGCAGCAAACCCAGACTAGTAGTGGGATCTCCGACATCTTTGAGTCGGCAGGTATCTTCTCCGGTGCTCGAGATCGATTCAAAGGTCTAAAAGGTGTCGAGAATGTGTATACGCAGCATTCCCCACGGTTAGAGCTAACGCTGCAGAATCTGATCAAGGGTCGCCTCCGCGAGCAGCAATACCCTTTTATTGAGGGTAGTGGATCTACTCGCGATAAGCCCCAGGATATCATACTGTTTATTGTTGGAGGGGTCACCTTTGAAGAAGCAAAAAGCGTTTCTCAACTTAATGCTTCTTCGCCAGGCATAAGAATTGTCCTTGGGGGCACGAGTGTTCACAATAGCACCACGTTTTTGGAGGAGATGGAAGATGCTGTCTCCTCATGGCCAGAACCGCCACCTACTACTGCGGCAGGAAGATTACGGAAAGAGACAGGTAGACGCTGAGCACGAGTGAGACCATGCTAAGAGCTAGGAGTGCTGAGGGTCACGTTGGCAGATGCGCAAGACGGTATTCTTGTGTGCCCAAGTGTACGATAGTCTTCATCTATGAAAGGAGCGGTAGGCATGAAATCATATGATCGAAAAGTATGATCAGACTGGTCGCAGTCTTGAAGGCGTGGAAGCTAGTGAGGCAATTTCAGGCATTCACGGCCTCAAGTCGTAGTTGTCAATCACGATCATAACCCAGCTCCTGTAGTGCACCTATTCGTCTTGTTTTTCACTGCGGGAAACCTCGTGGAGGTCGATTGATCGGCTCTAACACACGCATACGTCGTAACTTTCGATAGAACGCCAGTTGATATATGTCTCGTAGATGAGTCAAACATGCTTCTGAGCCTGGGATCTGCCTTGTGATACAGTGCAGCTTTCCTTAGAGTAATCTTACATTGTTAGCCACGTACTTGGTAACTTTTTATTTCCCATGCCTCAACTTTTCGTCCTCTCCTTGCTGTTGCTCCTGATTCAGGATCTTGACTGCATCCTTCGTGTATATATAGCTCGCACCGCTCCACACCGTCGTAGTAGCAACTAAGTATCTGTCACCGATTAGTGAGAATACCAGCTTTCTCGAGATAGATCACCCACTGCATGGCGGTCATAGCCATACTAACATCAACTGTCAGCAAAGGCATGGCTGTAGCTGCTCCAATCAAGGCAAGCTGTAGTGCTGTGTTATATTTGCTGATGGTAGTAGGATGGACCTCTGCAGACGGGAGTGAGAAGTCCCAATAACGGGCGAAAGTCTTGGGCGGAGGGAGGGAGATCCAGCGATAGTAGATGGCTGCTATACCCAGTCCAACATCGCGACCGAGAATGATAGCTGCAAGCCAGACTGGAGAGTAATCAGAGAGGTTGCTTTGTGTGCAGGCGAGAGACATTACCAGGAAGAGTACTCTTGATAGCGAGACAGACAGTTAAGATAGTCATCAGCGTTTTGTCGGCCATTGGGTCGATGACGGTCCCAACGACAGTCTGAAGATTCCACTTTCTTGCTATGTACCCATCAACAAGATCTGTAATTCCAGCATAGGCGAATAAGCCCACTGCCCAGGCATGATAATCATGAAGGACGAGGTAGCCTATCACTGGAGCTGCAATGAGACGTGAGAAGGTAAGGATATTGGGAAGCGTGTAGATGTTTTCATGAGGGGTGATCTGAGTCAATGCTTTGAGTAAAGGTCTTCTCGTAACTGGTGCATTCTCCCTACAACGACAATTTCAGCATTTTTCCACGAAGGAAAGGGGTCGTGGTCACGTGAGACGTGAGACGTAGAAATGAAATGGGACATGATCTGAACGAGAACAAGCATGCGATCAGAAAGGTAATAGATAGAATGACAGCGGACCTTTTTGCGTCATCTCGTAGGCTAGAAGTAGAGAAAGGGATCCGCTTCTGAAGTGCAAGAACAAGCCGTGGTCTTCTGATATCAACATCAGGCCTCTCGCAAGTTTCTTGGGGTGATGAGTACACACACCTTGACAAAAGCCGCTCTAGACTTCGTGCTTGAGTTGAAGTGCACAATGACGACTTCCACTCGCAAGGCAAACCGCCGTGCGCGGCTGAGAGTATATTCAGCCCGAATCTCGAGTCAAGGGACAAGTTGGACCACTGCCATCGGCAGGCTCGTGTCAGGCGTAAAGCACAGGGTCCAGGGCGCATCATGGCCATCGCATTTTGTTACGTTGGGGTGGGCCAGCAAGGAGCGTGGGAAAGGCTGGGCCTCAGGTGGATGGTGACAGGTGGGATTGGTGCAGAGAAGATGAGGGCAGCGGGTTTCAGAGGGACGTCGCTGTCGCTATCGCTGTCGCTATCGCTGTCGTTGTCGTTGTGATCGTGTGTGGGCGAATAGGAGAGCGTTTATGCAGTTTCATTTCTTGGGTTTGCATGTTTGCTCGTTCGCAAATGTCACTCGGACCTCCTGACTACTAGGCGAATAGCCGCGCGTGTGTAGCATGTTCCAGGGTGCCCGGTTATCCTTGCCGCCACCTTCCTCTATTCAATTGTCCTGTCTACATTGTCCTAAGCATGAGCCTCACTCACACACGTCTAAGCTTTTCAAAAGCTAGACGAAAATTCGCCAGTGCAGCCCTAACCCTTGATAGTCTACGCTTTTCGTTAGAGTTAGAGCATTTATACTTCCGCCTTGCGGGACTGCACAGGTTACCTTAGGGATTGTCTTGAATAGGCATAGTCTCAAAGCGTCGAATGGCTGAGGAACGACTTGACCATTCAGGCCATCTCGTCGCTCAGCCGAGTAACATTGTTCTAGGTCAGTATGATGAATGTTTCTACGCTCCTACGTATCAATATCATCACTAGTATAGCAGGGGTCAATGAAGGTTGCTATATCTCCACCCACCAATCATATTCGCGCCGTAGCAGACATCCAGTTGCACGAAGGAAGCCCAAGAAGAGCTTGAGGAATGAAAAGACGAATTATTTCTTCTACATGTCTCTCCTGCAGTGGCATGCCGTTTACGTTGCATTGATTGATCTCTCCTCGGTAGTGTTTGCAATGAAGTCTTCTCGCCAAATGACAACTGTTTTCATACTCTCGGCCCATAAGCTATGTACTGAATTTCGTCAAGAACCCACTGTCACGAGCCTCCTTGGCTTTTAATGCTGTGCTCGCCCACCCACGATTAACACCTCGATGTTCTTTTTAGCAATACACAGTCATTAAATGAACACACGCACTCGATGAATTACAATGGCGCAAGCAGTCTTCATAGTAGAGATCGCATAGAAAGGACTGCTAGCCTGCTAGTCGAGGGTATGCCGGTTCCTTTTAGCCCATCTGCGCCTAGTATCATTCCATTAACCCCAATATGCGCCACCGAGCCATCATTTCTGGCCCTGTGCCACCCCAAGGCCACGACGATAAAGAGATTCGTCATTGTATAAGCTGTCAGTGTTGCGAACTCGGCGGGAAAGCCGCCGTCTCAAGATGTGCCAGTGCTTGCCCATTGTTGTTGAGGGGCAATGTAGTGCCCATGGCCAGCGCTCGCATTGCCCATGGGCCACATATTTTCTTTCATGCCTGCGTTATCCACCGCAGAATACGATTGTGTTGGTGGCCGCTCATAGACTATCTGCTGTATAGGTGTGGGTAATGACCGATGGGTCGTATAGTTTTGCGAGTTGGTAGTGTCTCGAAGGCCGTCATAGAAGCCTTGGGATGAGTACCCAGAATCAGTGGTGAGCTTTGAGTCACTAGACGAGGAAGACATTCCGGAC
Organism: Phialocephala sp. D728; assembly: GCA_003988865.1. Taxonomy (NCBI): domain Eukaryota; kingdom Fungi; phylum Ascomycota; class Leotiomycetes; order Helotiales; family Mollisiaceae; genus Phialocephala; species Phialocephala sp. D728. Next base: position 17,338 of record QYAJ01000124.1, read on the forward strand.
AGTCCCGACTCGACCGAGCTTCCTTGCTCAAAGTTAGAGGGCCGACGCTGGAAATTCGTAGTGACCAGGGGCATATGCGCTCGAGTTGCCTCGCCACCAATGCCGATGACAGAGTTATACCGTTGCGGCCGGTATCCACCGAGGTCGAAGCTCTCAGGTTTCAGTGCTGGATAGATCCCTGGTGATGGCGCAAACTGGCTGCTGTACGAGCTGCTCGAAGAAGGCTGTCCCAAATTTTCATACGAGGCCGAATGAGGGCTGATAACATAACCGTTGTAGACATTTGAGTTCGGTACGTACGCGATAGGTGGGGTAGGAAGAGACATGGCCCGATGGGAGATGCTCTGGTTGGTCATCTCGTAGCCATTTCGAGCATAGGGATAGGAAGCGTAAACAGATCGGTCATCCATACGATCCACTGAATCCACTTCGTCGATTGGAGTGCGGAAATTCTGGTTTGTGACAAGGTCCGGACGTGGAGTGATGTTTTGAAACCTAGGGTCTTTCGACGGAGTGGTGAACTTGTTATTCATGACGTCTGCAACAGTGTAATAGGAGACCAGATGGTGGGATACGCCGCCAACGGTGACGCTGACAGTCTTCTTGACGAGGCCCGCTTCTTTGAAGCCGTAGGAATCGACAAGTGACCCGATTAGAGAACGCTCAGTCTCTTTGCTCAGAGAGTTTGTGCCTGATGAATCGAAAGTGGACGCGGCAGCAGAGACTGTACTATACTCGTTACTGATCCCATTTCCTAGAGCTCCAAAGGAATCCGGTTTATTGATGCCCGGGGACCTCTTGCTGCGCTTCATGGCTTTTTTTTTCTCTCCGGGAGGGAACGGACGTTCGAGCTCACGGTAGACGAGAAAGTTGCCCAAAATGCGACTTGGACTCCATGGTACACCGTCCGTCCAGCGCTTGATGCCCGAACAATGCTCTTCATAGATGAAAACATTTCCGCTCTTGATCAAACTTACCCGCTCCCGGTCATGAGGGCGGCGAGCGACATGATTGAGGGCTCCGTTGAGACATGCTTCGAAGAGGAGAAGAGCATCATGTGTCGAGGCAATGTGCCCGTGGAAGGTTGGGGAAAGCGGTGATGCGGAGACCATTGTGGGTGGGTTGAAGTGGAGTTGAAAAGCTTGTCATCAGACGAAGCCGGAGGAGATCCCTGAAATGGAAAGGAAGTGCTTCAGTCGAGCTATTGGGACGCGGCGAGCAAAAACTTTACTGAACCTTCAATCGGCGAAACTGTGGGATGTTCGAGACAGCGAAGAGGTTTGGATCTCCCAGCAGCAAGGCTTTCTTGGAAGGGGAGGCTGAAAGCGTATAAGACGGGGCGGTGGTATGTTTATGCCTTCTGCCTCGCGTTTTCGTTCGTTGACCCCAACGTCGGTGTCCGAGCAAGAAAGAAGGGATGGGCCGAAGGCTGTTCCGACCGTGCAGGTGAAGAATAGAGCATAAGTAAATCGGGAAGTCCAAAGTAGTGCGGAAGGTGCCTGGTCTGGGTTCCGGACGGCGCAAGGATATCGACGTTGAGCGTGCCTTCCGTTTGTCCTCCCAAACTCCCAAACTCCTAAACTCCTAAACTGATCTTGGCAGGGTCAGGGTGTGCTCGACTTGAGCCTTACCTAGGGCAGGATTCCCAGCGCAGCAACGACTGCAGCATGTGACGGGACTGGCGTGCGAGGAAACAGATAGCAGGTGCCCAGACCCCACAGCAAGAAAGCAGGAAGCTGGATGGGGAATCTGAGGTCGACTGGAGAGGCAGCAGGAGAGCTGGTCTACGAGCGGAATGGCAGAGGGAGAGTGAAGCTTCGAGGCCTGACAGCCCAGTGTGTCTTTGGGGCGTGGTGCAATATGGTAACTGATGATTGCGTGAGCTAGGTTTGCGAGGGTCCAGCAAGGGAAGCAGGCCTGGTCCTGAGAGTGGACGAAGGAGAGAAGAGGGGGCAGCAGCAGCATACAGCAGCATACAGCAGCACAGCAATAGAAACGGCAACTGGCGACCCAGAAGACACGGCGACTACCGTGGGCTAGAGTAGCGAGGATGTCCATGTCCCCATTGTCGGGTATCCATGTCCATGCCCCGCTCTCCGAGAGAACCAGGATCGCCGCTGGCCCCATGCCGGCACGGTAGGTGGCACGCTCAAGGCGCCAAGATGGGAGCAACAATGGCAGTGGGAGAGAAAGAGGGACTGGGAGTGGGCGAGCACCGGTGCATCGAAGGGAACAGGATGCCCTGGCTCGCTTGGACAACACGCAAGAGCAAAGAGTAGGGAGCAGGGAAGCAGGGAGCAGGGAGCAGGGAGCAGGGAGCAGGTATGATGCGAGGAATAGCAAGGGGCATAAGCAAGGTCCGGGTTCAGTTCAGAGCAGAAGTCTAGCTTAAGGAAGTTTAGAGAGCTTTAACCCTAAGGGACTAAGGAAATACGAGTAGCGTAGGTCGGGGTCTGGTAGATATTGGGACAATATCTGGGAAAGACGCGCTTGACGACTAGTCCCAAGCCTCCATCCCAGGGCGTCTTGACTGTGGCCTGGATAGTACAAGACTCGCTTGATAGGCGTCGCCTGTCTCGATAGCCGTCTGGCACTGGAGCTGGCCGGGAAGGGGAAGGGGACGGGCCTCGAGACCCGCCGCCGCAGCGACAACAGTGACAGCAGCGACAACAACAGCAGCAGCAGCAGCAGTCGAGGCAGGCGGGGCAGGGAGGAAAAGGGACGGGGGGGCAGACAACCATGAACGAGCTCAGCAGAATTGGCCTAGGTGAGGAGCGGCAAGGGCAGGAAAGCAGAAGCAACGTCCGTACTGTACATGTCCATGTACCAGATGGGCGGGTATGACGAGCAGCATCATTATCAGCATGGGCTTCAGCTTCAGCATGGGCTTCAGCAGCAGCAGCAGCATTGTTAGTATCGGCATCGGCATCGGCATCAGCCATCAATATCAGCCAACACTACCCGCAGCGCGCAGCGGCATAGGGTGCGAATTGCCCGGGCAGACCTGTGGTTGCGTCTAGACGGGGGCTCTGCAGGTTGCAGGAGGCTGGAGATTGGAGATTGGAGATCGGAGTGCCTGGCCCCCGGCTCCACGGTGCCCATGAGAGTTGGAGAGTTGCTTGCGCCGCGATGTCGGGCGAGGCGCGTAATTTGGATTTCTCTGCCGCCGAGATGGGTGAGATCCGTGAGGTCGAGGATCAGGAGTGAGGTAATGGAGTCGGGGGTGGAGGTCGGGCCAGTAATGGACAGGGTCACGCCAAAATGAAGAATCCCATCCCTTGATCTGTCGAGTATCTGCATCGTCATCATCCTCATGGAGTTATGGAGGTATGCAGTTATGGACCCCATCCCTATCCCCTCTGCTCTCCTGCCCACCGCATCCCACCCGAAGCTACAGTACAGTAGCCCTTGGCATTTTTTTTTTGGAGATGGGACCTTGGGACCGATCTGGCGTGCTGCCTCTCGCTCCCTCGAGGCATGACCTTCACCATCACCGTCTGGTATTTGCGGGTTTGCCCTGTTCGCATCGATGATGGCACAGATCGAAGCATCAGTGCGTGGCGCGCGTGGCGCATGGTGCATGGAGAGTTCGCACTCGCATGTCAGTCTGTCAGAAGTGGAACCGGATCACCATCCCCCATGCGCGTGGCTGGGTGCTCCAGCCACGTCGCTTATGGCCTCTCTTCTCCCTCCTCCCTCTGGAGTCTGGGCTGGTGGGCTGGTTCGACGAAATCTACGATTCCCATCTACCTAGGGAGCTTTCCCCTGCAACAGCGAGATGACCTAGGTATAGCGGTATAGAGGTATAGTACTGTACAGGACCAACGTCTCGAGGACCATTGTGGTTATTTGAGATGCCATCAGATCAGTGGAAACTACAGAATGCAAATATAAATCGAGATATCAGATTCTCAGATACTAGTAGATCGATCTCGTCTCGTCTTGTCTCGTCTCGTCGATCCCGCCTTGCTGACTGTGATTCCGCTGCCGCGCCGCAATGAATTGGCGAGTGTAACGTCAGGTTATCCGGCACCACGTTCGAGACCGCCAACGCGGATTACCTTGGCACGGTCCTGTACGATGACAACAAGAACAATCGTAGATCTTGAATTCACGCAGGCAACATCAACCAGTGTATCATCCGCAAACCATCATCACTCAACGAACGCATTGATCACCCTGCCGGCGTGGCGCTGTCATAGGCTGGTGTAGGGACCGACATCATGCTACTCCTCTAGCTTCCGCCATACCTGGCGCCATCGCCCAACGGGGTGCACTGGCGAGACTGGCATTGGCATCCTCTCCCCGTCGAGTCGAGGCATACGAGGGAAAGCCGCGTTGAAAACTCAATCTAGTCGATCTGGGAAAGTCCAAAGTCAATTGCGCATCCCCACACTGTGGGCACGGTCGTGATTCGTCTTTTCTGTTCATCGTCGTTCCACCAGTTCCTTCAAGAAGGCAGATCTGAATTCTCCGAAAGAAAGTTTGATCAACAGCCTAGAGCCCTAATGCAAAGGTATACTAGCTCTTCGGTTCTATATTAATTCATGTCTTGGAACTGCTTCTGTCGCAAAGAAATGTAACTGATGATGCCTCTACTCGACCAGCCGCGACAGGAGGTCAGCAAAGACAATAAGGCGACCGACGTCGTCGAAGCACAAAGGCCAGTCTGAAGCCGAAGGGAAGTCTGTCGCTTACTCGGCTCGTGTGAGGACAAACTCTCTGGGTCTCGATGCTTCAATCCAGCCTCTTTCTGCCAGTGGAACCTTTATCGGACAGGAAACAACTTTCTCTTCAGGCGTCTACGACGTATAATTTCTGGAACATCTAACCCTATCTTCACGTCCTGGTCTCATTCTCTTGTCGACATGGCACTCATTACGATGCTCTCAAGCGATGTCATGTCTCAGCGGTTAATTCTCGGGTTTGCTCCTAAAGTGTCCCGGAAGGGAAGCCGGAAGGGAAGCCGGAAGCTGAGCGTTTTTAGCTCCGCTATGGCCAGCTCCACCACAATGCACAATGCACAAGGATGCAGAGTAAACGGCAAGTCGAGTCAGCTAGGTTGGAGCGCAGCCAGTCGGGGAGTTCATATAGTCTCACTGGACGTGAGGCCACGGATCGCATATCTAATGGCCGCCACCAGAAGCCTCTCTTGGATTGCGCAGAAGACTATATATACATTGAAGATTTGAATTGCAGGCGAGACAAGGACGTACAGTACCTGCAGCTAGGATGCGGCACACACCTCGCCGCTGGGAGCATGAAGAACCTGTTCTAGACGTATCGTGACCTTCTGCCGAAGTACAGGTAACAAGCGCGCGCCCAGTGGAGCCCGGAATCTGTGGAAACTGGTCTACCGGGAGTGGTATAGCACGCAGCAATTGAGGACGAGCCCACCTAGTTCTACCTGCCGAATCGACGGTAATAAGGAGGACCAAGGCTCGGACCAGGACCAAGACCAAGACCAGGGCTAGGGTGACCACGATCTTCAGGGTCCATCCGCAGGGTTCCAGGGCCAAAGACAGCTTGTTCGACACCTGGATGCTTTGGAGGAGGAGGAGGAGGAGGAGGAGGAGGGCACTGATTGGTGGAACAGCCCATAGGTGGCCGATGCGACACGGGATGGAATGATGGGCATCGACGATCCGTTCTCACGTGTGTTGTGTCAAATCGATGGAGACTTGCAAATCGTCGCTTCAGTCAGTGCTTCGATGCTTCAAGCGCCAAAGTCTGCACACCTCCTTTGCTCTTGCCGAGCACTTCCCACTCGTACTTCCATTTAGGATTGTGGAACTACCCAACGGCTCAGGTAGCTCGAATCCTGAGATCTGGCCCCGCCTCCCACATCACAAATTGTCACAATGTCTTCGGTCTAGAGAACGGAGATGTTGGCGATCTAGGTTATCACTGACAAATGCCAACTACGCGCTGGTATTCGCTGACGAGCCGGCGATAAGCACAACTGGGGCACCATGAGGCTACCTATGAAGAGCAAGGAGTAGCACTGCTATGAGGTGAGTGGAACCAGCTGTCCCTGTTAAACAGCACAACGAGCTTTGCGCACGACTTTTCCACTGCGCAGATTTCCTCCTTCAGTAAGTAAAGCCGGCAGTACACTTCTTTGCCTGAAGAGGTCTTATCGTTAAGTGTAGCACCGATGTAACTGTCTGGTGTATCTTTCGCAAAGCCTACGACCGGTTCTTGGCGCTATGGTTTGTACAACCAGAGCACTTGTGAATGACATGTGTCTGAGTGCTCCAAATCAATATACTGGCTCTTCAACCGAGATGAAGCTACCGGCCCCTACAGAGAACAATAAATGTCCTCATGACTGAGTACATCATACCCTGTGGTTGAAAACGAAGCTAGTCTGGGAGAAGAGGAGCTGAGAGGTGGAAAGAATATCCCGCAACGTCGTCCCCCGCCATCATCTTGTGTAACATTTGAATAGTATTGACGCTAACCATCAAAGCTGTGTACCTATGTGTGCGAAGATGCGCGTGAGTAACAAGAGTCTAGAGCTAAGATTAGCGGCGAATGAGGACGTGCGAGGGGGGTGCGAGACTGCAAACGGCAGTGAACGATTATGACGGTATGACAAGGAAGATGCTTGCGAACAAACAAATGCAGTGAACGTATTCGGTACTGGCAAACTCCTCGATGTTGTTAGGCCGTTGCAAAACATATGTGGACCAGACGGAGGTCTGACACGATGTCACGTTACATAGGCCGGCTGTTGAAAATAGTAAGCTGAATGGTAGAAGATGATCGAGGATCACTGGCGCTGTCCAAAGCTTCAAGTTATGAGGCTGCAGAGAGAGGAATGGTTCTGTCTGCTACCCTTCCGTAAGAGAGCGGGCCGGCCTTCTCTTTCTGAAGGCGATGACACCGGACATGGGCTGAATGTACAGTACGGTGGGATCGCTAGTGCGGGAGAGGGTCTTTTTGCTGCAAATGATGGGATCTCCATGCATATTTCGATGCGCGATGCTCCAGTTCGATGTTCGATGTTCGATATTCGATCGAGGATGTTCGATGTTGAGGGTCCACGTAGCTAGCGACAGCCACAGCTGATGCTTGCGGATCTCCAACGCCAAGACAGACCCCTATGACGCACGAGGCGGAAAGTCGAGAAGCGCCTTCTTCACTGATTCAGCCTATCGCCCACCCTGGCCTGGCCTAGCCTAGCCCGGGCTGGCACGCCGTGCAGAACAGAACAGGACAGTGCAGTACAACACTGCAAGGAAGCATGAGCGCTTGTCGGCCAAGTCAAGTCCAGATGCTGTTCTTCGCTTCCCATCCCATCCCGATCTGCATGCTTGCGTGCTCCTCTTGAGTTGGGATTGGTATGATCAACACGAACCTGCTACGTACAGGGCGAAATATATGTTAGGCGAGTCCAAATATGATCGATAATCCGAATTGGTCTGACCAATCACCTAGTCAAGATACCTTATGTGTAGGTAGTATCCTACGGAGTAAACCGCTATCATAAATCAAAGCACCGACGATCGGAAATTGATCAAGCGCCATACCTTCGGAATAATCGTAGTCCGGACGACGATGGCAAAGGGCAGCTGGCCGAAGTGCCTCGAGCGCACAGACTCATTTTACCAAGTCTTTACAACCTCTTCTCTCTGATCACCATAGCTGTCGCAATGACCAAACACCCAAAGATGCCCAACCAATTTGCATGAACAACACCACGTATGTATGCTATCGTTTTCTTACTCGGTGTATAATTACAAATTCGACGTACGCTGTCCCGACCGCCCTATGTAATTTGTCCATGGCTCAGGCTCGCGAGTCATTTCTGAGAGCATGATCACTCTTGACAAATGAAGCGCCGTCCATGTGTCGCAGTTCCCACCACCGCTCAATCTGGCGTTGAGAATCCGCCCTGCACTCTTACCTCATAACAACTTCAGGCCCATGGCATACTCCGTCGATTTCCGGCTAAGATGGTTCAATGCTGGGCAAAAAACCAAGGCTTTCGCGCTCCGTAAGCTTCACCTGGCGTAAGCATAGGAACAGGGACAACGCCTTCGAAAACCTCCATGCCAAGCGGTTCTTGATCCCCCTCTTCATGATCCAAGGGCTTCCCGGGCAATGTGCAACCCGAAGCAGGAAGCAACACACCACATTCCCAATTTCTACAGTTAAGTTTTGGCTGTTGCGTTCTCCTGTTTTTGACTAGCTTCCCCCTTCTGCGTGTCAGTGAACTATTTAACACATGCAATCGACTAAGAGAGAGAGAGAGGTGCATCACCAATACTGCAATACAGCAACACTCTGCCGCACCTGCACGGGAGCTAGTGAGGTGCACACCACTCTTCGCAGAATGCGATTGGAACATGCTTCAAGTGAGGCACGCACCTGGTGATCTTCTTGGATGTGTGCAGGAGACTTGACATTGGCGGTGGTATCTTCATCGCTCGTCCAAACACTGGAGCCTTACAGCAAGCTTCTCCAATGCCGGTGCCAATGGCGCGAGCAGAGCGGCCCGGGACGAGCAAGAAGCCAATTACCGAAGCATTTGGAAGAGATGTACACAATGGCTCAACGTAGAGAAAGGGACTTACCATGCAGATTCAGACAAATTCGCGCTTCCCACATAGGCCAGAGCTGTTCGTGAGCCCCTGATGAATATCATCTTTGAATGCATCAGTAAGCCCTGTCTCTTACTTACACAATCGCGCATGAGGAACTTTGGGAAGTGCTCCAAGTTGAAGGACTTCTCCTGGAGACAAATCGTTCCTCCGGACTTGGCAAATTAGCATTCGGTCTCCAAAAAAAATAGCCTCGTGGATTCTCGGCCTATTCTCGGTCCTTCTTCACATGGAAAGGGTGGACTTGCCGCAGTTCCTCCCTTCGATCTAGCCACGGTCTGCTCGGTTGGGAAATAAATTCGGCAACGGCTCAAGCAACCACCTGAAGGTTTACGCTCCGTCTCAGCTGATCCCTTGCCCCTTGCCAACTTGCCGGTGCGTTCCCGATACTCAGTGAGCCCATCATCCCCTGTTGAGGCCACCATGTCAGCTCAAAGATCGAACGTCTATCACTCCACGTGCATTGACTTATCAGAGTTTAGAGCATTTGCCCTCGGTACCTCAGAATACAAGTATCGGGACTTACTCAGATACAGCGGGGCTTGGTATCAACACGGAAGTAGCGCTGTCAATGTTACCAGAACGGGGAGGAAAGTACGAGCATGGAATCTTGTCTTACCTTGGCAGGCCAGACACATGGCCTTGATAAAGTCTTCGTTCAAACTTCCAATGGATGCCGCCTAATTTAGGGTCAGCATTGAACTCCTGGGTGCGTTTGGTTCCATACGAGAAAGTCAATGTCCACTGAGGCTTTGTCGGTAGCTGATCCGAGTTTTTGGACTGCCAAACCCAGTCCGCAGTACCCTGTACGTTGCCATGCAGTATCGTGTGAGCCACCACTAGCCGTGCATCAGAAACGTATACGGCAGGAATGCAGCTGGCATGCGTAAAGAACCTACATCGAGTGCACAAATGAGATGTTGGCGGTCCTGGAGAAATCGAATTTCCTGAGACTGTCCACGATTTTCTGGTCCAGGCCAAGCGCGTTCAAGAAGTAGCTTAATTCAATACCAAAATGAGTGGTCAATTCTGCCGTTTCACCAGATGGCAGCTTCGGAAGATCAATCAAGAAACAGACCTGGCACCATCAGCTTGAATTTTGCAATATTGTTTGTACAGGAGCGAGCATTGCTGAGGGTGACGAGCTGCCATTATATTACGCACATTTTCCATTACTCCACTTTCACCCCAGTCTAAATGAGGGGCCAGTTAGCTTTGTGTCTCCAAAAGAGTGAAAGGCCCGATGGTTCCCTAAACGGAACACGGAACGGAGAGCTCTAAATTTCTCGGTTTTAACCTACCATAAGGAACCTAGGGGTGAAATCATCGGAGTCAGCAATACTCGCGTAGCATCACGGTGGAGCACGAGATAATTCGGATTTGGGAATGTATCATCGTATCCAGCTTGGGCCTACAGAAAGAAGCTTTTGGAAATACCAAGACTTACCAGATTAGCGCTAGGAATCACGATTCTCAGATATGATTCGTGAGCAAGCAGTTGCAATTTTGAGTGCATGCAGTGTATGACGCCGTCCATCTGAATTATGTCTCAGTCAGCATTCTTCCCCTAAATTTATGATGAATATGAAGACAAATCCGCCGTAGATCTATCTTGCTAAGCAAACTCAAATTGACATGTAAGACAACACTTCCCTATTACTGCAGGTCCATTCGAGGTCTGCGATGGGGGGTGTGGGGGTTGTAGTATGAAGCAAAGAACACTTAAGTACATATGAAAGCATGGCATACAAGGTGGCATTTGAGATAGTGGGCTAGAAATCACTTACAGAGGGGAAGCAGAAACGGTACTTCTTGGGCGCAGCATCACGCCAATTCTGTTTCTTCGACTTGTTACTTCATGCCTTCGACAGCAAACAACGCGGCTTCTTACCTCTGCGTCTGATTTGGCCTGCAATATCCAAACTACCTTTGTCTTCTCGTCAAGTTTGCTTATAATCCAATCGGGATCAATTTGAAATGCGCTCAATACCGCGAGTACGAGATCATCTTTTTGTAGCACTTCTTCAATTTTGATATCACTGCCGTCTCTGGGATAGCCATATGCCCACGTCTTTTTAACAATGCCGTCCAAATATTGAATACCGTTGCTGGAAGATCCAGGGCTGCTATGCTGACCATTGCCAGATGAGCTGCGAGATTCCTGACGGACAACTTTACTGGCGATGGCTTCAGCTACAGTAACGTTACCAGATGTCGAAACCTTGGCTTTCACGTTTCGGTTGTTGGGGTGTTCCTCTGATACAGCCGCTACTTTTCTCTTTCTCGGTTCGTCTCCAGTCATTGATTCATCTCGCCCTGCACCTCTCCATGCATTGAGTCTTGCTAATCGTTCCTCCTCCATTCGTTTTCGATCTAACCCGAGAAGTCCAGACGTTTGAGGGTAGACCTGTTGCATCGTCGATTTTAGTATAGAAACACTACCGGTACTGACAGATCCGTTCTCGGAGCCACTCCTTCCAGTATTGACGGCTATTCGCGTATTTTTAACACTTGGGTATGTTGATTCGCCTTGGCTATGCTTCATTCCCAGGGCCTTGGATTGCGATAGGAGGGGCTTAGTCGTCAGTGGTGCGTCTAGGTCATCGTCCTCATCGTCACTAATGAGGTCAATGACAGCTTGATGGCCATCGAGTAGTGGCAGACTGCTTTCTTGTAAAGATAAAGCGATAGCTCTCTTAAGCTCTTCGTCGTTTTCGTCGTTCGACATCGTCAAATATTCAGCTCGTATCGCTTCCACAGGGCAGGGTTACTGTAATTTTCGAAACAGAATCGTAATAACTGGATGGTGAGAGCCTTCTTGATTTGAAATCTCCTCCAAGATGTGCTTTCCAATTCCCTAGGAATCCAAATTTATCGACACGACCGGGTGCTGCTCTTCTACACGTGACTGCGTGTTGATGTTCGGTCTTGGTGCAATTTATTGCATGTCCCGCTGTCAGTGACTGGGGCGTTGCAGGCTTGCAAATACTAATCAAGCCATAAATCGACCAGCTGCGTGTGTGGTTATGGAAGGACGAAATGAATCTGCAATGCAGAAGATGATGTTGATGCTGATATCCAAAGGAAAAAGACAAGCGCATGAGGAGAGGTTGACGTACGTACTCAGTCGTAGCGAGATTGATCAGATTAGATTGGCGACCAGTACCTTAGCGTCTCGGATGAGGCTTCTGTCAGGCCTCCATGACTTGTTAATTTTCATAGTCATGACGTGTACTATGACTCTAGTGTCTAGGACAGCATGCCTACTACTGCTCCATTTTAACATGACCATATATTCATTTCATACACATCCACGTCGGATCGAACCCAAACCTGTGGACCTTGGGTTTGGTTGTGCATATATTAATGTGCATTATGGCTGATCGAAAGAGGAAGAACGTCGTAATCATCGGCGCAGGTGCTGCGGGAATGGTATGAAGGGCGAACTTGTGATGTTATTCCCTAGGCTGAGATTATAGGCATGCGCAGCAACTCTTGCCCAACACCCGGATGACTTCAAGGTCACAGTTATCGAACGAATGCCAGTAACGGGTGGCCAGGCAACGTCAATATCTCTTGATAAATCCAAGTACGGAACTGATTGGATGAATGATGGTGTTCAAGGGGGCTCGCCGGTAGGATTCCCTGTAACAATACCGCCATCGATATTTGTTGACAGTTATGAAGATCTTCAAGCACACTTTTAACTTCTTCAAGAAGTACGGCCACTCGCCTCAAGAAGTCAAACTCCAAGTTTCATTTGGCAAAGGTGTAGACGGGTTTTGGACGAATTGCTTTCCAAGTAAACTGGTCAAGCAATTTTCTGGCGATATTAAGAAGTTTGGAAAAGTTCTCAAGCTCATTAAATGGACCATGCCGGTGCTGGGACTAGTTCCGGTTCGCATCATGCTTCGTATGTTCTTTTTTAGCAAAGACTTTGGGAACAAGATGGTCTACCCATTGATTGCCCTGTTCCTGGGTACCGGTAATCAGACAGCAAATGTTGCTTGTGCCATCTTGGAACGATTGTTTGATGACCAGAACATGAAATTGTGGGATTACGACCCAGATACACTTCTCCCGAATCTGCCAACTATGGTCACATTCCCTAAGCTCCATGATTTCTACGAAGATTGGAGAATGGATCTAGTGTCTAAGGGTGTCGATATTCGTCTGAACACAGATGTGACCGAGATCGTACAGCGCTCTGATCAAGGTATCGTGATTCAGACATATCCATTTGATCTAGATGCAAAAGATAGGACGGGCACCCATACTGGGCCTTCGTCGAAGACTGAGGCCTTTGATGAGCTGGTTATGTGTGGTAAGGGCTTTTTTGACTGTTGTGTTTCGGTTTTGGAATGTCCATTTTTCGACTACTGTCTTTGTTTATTTCATTGCAAGTCCCAAAGCATACTGACCTTGGAACTCTCTAGTTCTGGCTGATGATGCTCTCAAGATTCTGGGGCGAGCAGCAAGCTCGAAAGAGAGATTCATCCTTGGAGGTGCGAAGTTCTATGACGACATAACAATCACCCATTCCGATAGCGAGTACTTCCAGAAGCATTATGAGACGAAGTTCGAGCCTTCCTTGTGTGCAGAGCCAGGCTCGAAAGCACAGGCAGACCAAATTGCATTTGCCAGGGGCGAGCAGCGAGGGACAGATAACGAGCCAAGCGGTTATAGACCCATGTATTACACGAAGTCATACGCATATGACCCAAGGAAGATTGAGATGTCGTTCGATTGTTCTAACTACCAACATCAGTTTAGGATGGATCATCATGCCGAGACTGCTCCGATTCCATACGACCGTCACGTGTTTCAAAGCATCTTTCTCGACAAAAGTAATCGCGATCTTTGGACTATCGACGAGATCGATGAGAGCAAAGTGATAGAGAAGAAGTGGTGGCATCAACTTGGCCACCGGTGGCAACACTACGTGCGGGTTGTTCCTGGTGAGTCTTCTTCTGTCACAATGGGTACTGTAGCTGACAATTTAATTAGGAATGATGTTCATTAATGGGACGAACCACACCTTGTTTGCTGGTTCGTGGACCTTAGTGGTAAGAGCCTATAGTGTACGACCACGATGGTGAAGGCTAACATCATAGAATATGCACGAGTTAGCCTGTGTTAGTGGTAAGGATCTACTCTTGACCAATGCAATTCTTGATGGACCGATAGCTATAATTACGTGTACGCCAGTAGAGGAGTAACATGCTGACAAATATCCTACTAGGAATCGCTGCAGCTTACAGACTAGGTGCTAGTTATGTAAAATTCGACGAGTTCGCGGAGGATTTCTTCAGTAAATATCGTAAGCGCACGCCTTCTATTCCTCTATTGGGGCTCTAGCTTTCGCTAGATTACGAAAGTTTTGACTTCCTTAAACTAGCCATGCTTTCCTGGTATTGATACTTCACAAGCTATGCTGTCTTGTTGTGCTGACATCTCCTCCGCTCAGTACTCATTTCCCACGGCATTAGGTACTCGTTCGAGCAAAAAAGAAGGAAGCAGAAGCGCAATTAGCGAAGATGGGATCATATTTAAGATATTGTATGAAAAGACAATCGCAAATGAATATGTAAGGAGATGCGGAACTCTCGAACCAACTCCTTGTGCGAGAAAGGAAAAGCACCCACACTGGCATCAGGTGGGCCGCTTCTATCGTTGGGCCTGTTTTAGACATTCGAAACCTCAAGGCATCCATGCCCGAGCATTTAACCATTCATTCATACATCCTATACATCATATTATACAGAACGCAATGCTATGTGTTAGATCAGTCTAAGGTCAATTGGCCATGTAAACCCTTTTCCTCGAGGCAACCTCATCAAATATTGCAGCCCTTGCAGCCGTACGATGCCGATTTTGTACATATGCCAACAATCTCAATGTTCCAGAAGGTGTCATGCCCTCAATCCGTCTGGCCTGCCCAACAGATTCTGGCATCGTTTCACGAAGTAAAGACCTCTCATGCATCGAGAGGCCATGAATTTGGTCATAGTTCAGGTCTAGTGGCAACTTAAGGTTTTCATCCTTCTGGAAAACCTTCATAGCTGCTGCTTGTTGCTGCACATACGGTGCATATACAGCTTCGATCCCAACCCGATCTCGAATTCGTGCAGAATGTGTCATGACTTCTGGTACTAAGGTTACCATGTCTGTGACGGTGACACCTGCTACACGAAGAACATCAAAAGCACTTCTCCTCGTTGAATCATTTCCCACTTTGAAGCCGTCTTTGATCCACGTCGGAGGACTTGCAATTTTGGCCACGAGAGCAGCTTTGAGGGAATCTATCTGTGCTACTTCATCACAGAAGCTCGACCATCGTTTATCACCAACAATACCGGCTTCTCGGCCTCTGGTGGTGAGTCTTAGATCGGCGTTATCTGCCCTTGCACTCATGCGGTACTCGCTCCTTGAGGTGAACATTCGATAAGGCTCAGATACCCCCTTTGTGATAAGATCGTCAATCATGATCCCTATGTAGCCATCGCTCCGGGATAGCACAATCGGAGGCTTGGACAGTGCTCCTAATCCCGCATTGATCCCGGCGATGATTCCTTGCGCAGCGGCTTCTTCATAGCCTGTAGTGCCATTTATTTGTCCAGCCAAATAGAGTCCTTGAATTGCCTTCGTTTCTAGAGTAGACTTCAGACTTCGCGGATCAACATAGTCGTACTCCACTCCGTATCCAGGCTGGAGCATTTTGACGTGCTCTAGTCCCTTGATCGTTCTCAGAAGCTGCTCTTGTGCTTCAGCAGGGATTGTCATAGAGATACCGTTTGGATAGATGACATCGCTATCAAAACCTTCCGGTTCCAACCATACGATGTGCTTTTGCTTATCGGAAAATCGAATTACTTTGGACTCCAGGGATGGACAATATCTTGGTCCTTTGACGGTCTCCCGAATATGTATAGATTTGTCTAGATTAGCTCTGACTATATCATGAGTGCTCTCGTTCGTGTACGTAGCATAGCAATACATCTGCTCTCGAACCGCAACGGAATCATTCAGGAAGCTGAAGGGCATAGGAGGATCATCGCCTGATTGAGCGTCGAGAACTTTGAAATCTATACTATCCTTGGCGAGGCGCGGAGGAGTGCCGGTTTTCAATCTGCCAAGTTTGAAGCCTGTATCCTTCAGGGACCTGCTCAATCCAAAGGTGGCAGCTTCACCCATACGTCCCGCAGGATGACATTCGAGACCGATATGTATTTCGCCACCAAGAAAGGTCCCTGTCGTTATAACCACGCGATTTGTGGGTATTATCTCTCCGGATTCCAGGCGAACACCCGTTATTCTTCCACCTAGTGTTTGTCCATGCTCTGGTGTAACGATGATATCTGCGACGCTCCCAGGAACTATTGACAGGTTGGGGTACGTTGTTAGCTCTTCTCTCATATGCTTCTTGTATAGTTGGCGGTCGATTTGTGCACGCGGGCCCTGAATAAGTTAGCTTATGAAGTGCGAAATTACAGCTAAGGAATGAATTACCCAAACAGCTGGGCCTTTCTTACGATTTAAGACTTTGAATTGCACACCTGCCTTGTCGATGATACGCCCAGCCACTCCATCAAGCGCATCGATCTCCCTCAGCATTGTTCCCTTGCCAATACCGCCAAAGCTCGGATTGCACGAACAGACGCCAATATTGTCGAGCTTAGGGGTAATGAGCGCAGTTCTCGCCCCAGCTCGGGCTGCTCCAGCACATGCTTCTGAGCCTGCATGGCCTCCACCTATGACGATAACGTCGTATGGTCTGATTGAGTGATCAGATTGCAAATCGAGGCAAAGATAACGCTGAGGTCTTCTTACTTGGTACCCTGGAAAACATCTGCGAATCTTCTCCGTTGCTGGTGGATGTGCTGCGAGCGACGAAGCCGAATGATATAACCATTCCGGCCGAGAGCTCTCTTCATCATTGCATCATGATGTAAAGGCGTTGAAAACGTGCCGTAATCACTGAAAGCACGATGGGTATGCAATTAGTTGCTGCTGAAGACTTTTTTAGCCGCGGTGCGTCTAGTATTTGGCGCGATAAGAACTGATGCCTAGCATGCGAGGTTGATACGCCGTATACGACGTACTGTATACGTAACTTGGGGGATCGCTTAGATAAGGCGACGCAAATACGGAGTAATTCCGTACGCAGGAAAAGGGGAGGCGAGAAACGACACGTGGATTCGGGCTTTCGGGAAGGATTGATGAGATATTCAATTCCATGTAGCCAAAATTGGCTACCTGGTAGTTTACCTCTAGGTGACAATAGACTAACAACACAACCCTGAATCTGCATCAGTAATAATTGGGAGTCCCCTTCGGCTCAAAGCCATCGTCCGCCAACTATCTAACCCCCAGTCCACACTCTCGCTTTGTTAAGTCTCCTCTCCACTCACGATCACACTCGCCTCCTACCTCTAATCCCTTTCTCGGTTGCGGTGCCTACGCCTGAAAGTTCTACCCCTCCTCACTGCTCATGTGACAAAAGAAAAGTAAGGCAGAATGTGCAGTGGTTGTCAGACGACAGTACAAAAGAGAATATTAAAGCATGACCGACTATTTGGTCAATGTGAATCTGCACCAGCCATGCAGCCATCAGCCGCACGAATGGTTCTCAGCATGACAAGGAGACTTGAGGTAATGAGTGCAAGTCGAAAGTTTGAAATCAATAAAACAGGACCTCAACGCCTAAGCCGATCATAATTCATTACATATTTACCATCTCTCGTTAAGAACCCATAAAACCATTATGCATTCCATTCATGGGTGGGGGCCTGCCGCCAACGTAATTTGGAACAGATACCGCTGCGGTGGATTGACTTCCGATGGTGGAGTTTGTGACGCCAGAACTCCCAGACGAGTCCAACTTCAATATTTTGCGGAGACTGTCTTCCATTCCTTGAAGATCTGCATTTCTATGTCCAGATGAAACGCCAAATGATGAAGGAGATGTGCCATGAGTGACATTGTCGTTGACGGGACGTGTGACAGATAATGATGAATTACCATATGTGCGCGATGGAGTTGGTGACTTCGGATAAGTTCCAGTAGGATCATGTGTTCTAGCAGGTGTTTTATTTGGGGTGACTTCCTGTCGTAACCCTGATGAACGTCCCGGCACGCGGGAGCTATTATTTTGGTGTTTCGAATCAGGACCGTGCTGATATCCGCTGAGACGCGGACGTTGAGGTAACCCGGCACTCCTGGGACCACTGAGTAGAACAGAGGGCGATGGATATCCGTTTGAAGCTAAGGCACCTGGGGAAGGAGGATGGGGGGTCTCCTCGCTTTGTGAAGGTGGGACAGAAGAGCTAGAAAATAGATAAGCCTTTAAAGCCTCTGATCTGTCTGAGGACCCCTGTGGCCCCATAGGTGGCTGTTCCAAAGGCCTGGAATGCTGATTGTTACGAGCAGCATTAATTCTTTCGGAATAAGGTGTTGAAAATGCCGGTCCATAAGGTGTACCTACTTCTCTCTCCCCATCCAGCTCCATTGCAAATATTCCGCTAACAGACATTCCGGTGGCACTTCCGTGGCGGGGTTGACTCTGATTTGAAAGAGCTGGTGGAGTCCGGCTGTTGAGTGAAGCATCAAGTGGAGGTTGGAAGGGCCCAGCTGCACTCGCCGCCTGAGTTGCACTATGTGCTCTTGCTTTCTCTTCTCGATCAGCCTTGAAGAAGAAATCTAAAGGAGATTCCTCCCTTTGGGACTGATTTGCTGTTGGGGTAGCATGTGGTGGGGTAGATAAAGGGCCGCTTCTGAGCGATTTAAGTCCTTTGGCGCCCGGAGAGTCCGGTACGGACTTTGAGTAGAAACTTGGTATCGGAAGAGCTGAGGGAGCAGGCGAGGCGTGAAAAGTAGGCCCTGCATAGGCGGCAACTGAAGGAGTGTTCATTGGTTTTGCAGACGAAGGCATGCCTGCGGACTGTACACCTGGGAATGGGGAGGTGCTGCCATTGTTCCTTGCGGCGATAGGGGACGTCATCACATTCTTTGGTCGGTTTTTGTTTCTTGATTTCTGCTTTGAAGGAGCAGAGCTCAACGGATTCTGAGATGAAGGCTGATTGTCTTTTCGAGGGGTTCGGGGAGGAGTCGAAGGCTGTAGTATTTGTTCTGAATTGTAGTTTTTCATTTCGGATTGAGAATTTCGCGCGTGAGCTTGCTGGTTGAGGTGATGGGGATTTTGAGGATTTTGCGACGACGAGGCTGCAGGAGAAGGGATCGCAGCACTTCGAGTATGTCGATGTCGTTTGGTGGGAACATCTGTAGACATGGTCTTCGTTGGCTTGTAAATAAGCAGCCTTGGAAGAAGTGAGTGATCCGAATAGAAATAGAAGTGATATTCAGCGGAATTGCTGTAGGCGCATGAAGCTTGGATGGAGAATGTCCCTGATCGAGGGGAACAGCCTAAGGTGGTGGCCGGTCACTTGAAGACGGTTGTGATGTATTGTAGTCTCGATCGGTCGTATTCGTGAATTGTGCGAGTTCAATAGATGAGAGCATTCTATTCATTGTTCCGTGTCGGGTCGAGTGAATGTCAGAGGAATCCGTGCAAGGCATGGAGTGCTGAGGACGATCAAGGAAAAGGATAAGTCTCCGGCAAGTTCCGCAACCATTCACATTCGCCTTCTACATTTATCTACCTTCGTGTCTCCAAGGCTGTCGCCCATGACACGAAGTTCTACACGCAACAACTCCTTTCTGTATCAGCCAAGCTACTTAGGACTTTACTGAAGATTTTGAGAATCGAAGTCCTTCTTTGACAAGCAGCTCGTTGATCTCTGCCGCCTAAACTATTTACCCCTCCACGCCAACACCTTACCTCACCTTGCAACTTTGATCATAGAGGAACCATGGCGGATATCGACATGACCGATGCTCCTTCAGGATCTTCTGCTGTCCCCAAGAAGGCAGTCGGAAAGGCCAAAGTTGGCGGAGAAGGCGGCGCAGATGGCAAGAAGAGATTTGAGGTGAAGAAGGTTAGCAACATAGCTCTAGAGATTTTACTTGTACTAATGACTAAATAGTGGAATGCCGTGGCTTTATGGGCCTGGGATATCGTAGTTGACAACTGTGCTATCTGCAGAAATCACATCATGGATCTCTGTATGTTTCCAGATATCTAAGCAGTCCACGATTACTAACAGCTTCCAAGGCATCGAGTGTCAAGCAAACCAAGCTTCAGCAACGAGCGAAGAATGCACTGTAGCATGGGGAATCTGCAATGTAAGTCTTTCAGTACATCCGGTGATGTTGACTCGGCTGACTTCCACCTCTAGCACGCTTTCCACTTCCACTGCATCTCTCGCTGGTTGAAGACTCGTCAAGTATGCCCACTCGACAACAGAGACTGGGAGTTCCAGAAGTATGGTCGTTAAGCTCTGCACCTGGAGAATATGAAAAGATGATGCTACGAGTACGATTTTGACGGCGGTTGCACCGGAAAGCCTTTCTATAAGGATCGGGGCCAAAATTCGCGTTTTGGGGTTGGCTTTTAGTGCGTAGAGGCGTATTGAGGTAGTCTCCGAAGATGGCGTTGCTAGGAAACAGCTCCTTTATGATGCAGGTCGTCACAGACCAGTCATGAATAAAAGATATCAACGTCCATTTGGTGGTATATCCTCAAACGCCTGGGTATTTCCATAACCCTGACCCGATATTATCGATTAATCCTCCGCGCTGAACCCTATCCTATCGACTTTCCATCCACAATGACCTCTGGTGTATCCGCGCTCATACCGCCCACTGGTAGCCACTTGACAGGATGTTTGTTGAAGATCGGCCAGGGTGGTACAACCGCAAGAAAAGTGACCGCTGTCCCACCCAGACCAATGAGCAGTGCACTTTTGATATCCTGGCGGAAGAACCCGACGATGAAGGAGATTGCCTATTCACTACAATCAGTTTCTGATGCGTGGTAAAAAATGAGCAATATCCTGACCCCAACGGTTGAAAGAAGGGCTGTTGCCATGAACTCAGCTAATCTTTGCCCTTCAAAGTCCTACCAATAACATTAGTAAACAGCGACGTTAGCAAAGACGCCAGTTAATTCACACACAATTTCGCCCTCAAAAATTTTTCGCGCCTTCTCTAACAATTGGTCTGCCATGGTGCTTTGCACTGAGAGGGATGGTTGGTTCGAAAAAGAAGAGGAAGCTCGAAGTCTGGCCTTATGTCGGAAGATGCCGTTTCTCCAGCCGCTAAAAAAAACCACGTGATTGGTCCTTTGCAACGCACCGGGAGCGATTGTCGTTATATAGGTCATACCACGAGCGTGAGTGGAAAGTGATGTGGCGAGAGTATAGTCAAGACAGTAGCATACTAGGTCGCAACACTTATTCCTTGTTGGGCGTTCTTGCAGCCTCCTCTACTGACTTTTAAGAAATTCTCCAACCGCGGCCCCACAACTAAAAGGGCAAAGGACCCCTGCGAGAAAACCTTGTCTCTGCGCTAAATCAGAGGCGAGTCAACTTTCTTCAATCGAGCCTCTGCACTTTCGATACTCCTTCTTTGGACCACGACGACGAACTTCGGTTTCGACTTCACCACACACGAAGCAAGCATTTGCAAGCCTCCACTCATTGAGCTGCACTGATCAAGCCACTGTGTAACGATCTCACAACCCCAAGTTCCCGCCCTTGTGTGGTGAACCCTCTGTCGTCCAAACGTCATCCTCGACGAAATCCATCTCTCGTTTTGTACCCCTCTCCGCTCTGTCGGGTTCCTACCTTCGACGTCCGAAACATTCCATAGATTTTAAATCTCATTGAATCTGCTATCATTGCAGATACAGCGGGCTTATCACATCCAAATCGCTCTGTCTCTTCTCGGCCTAATCGCCTCGGCGGCACCGAAATAAGAAAACCACCAAATTGGCGGGACTCGTACTTCACAAGTTTTCTTTCATCCGTCCGCTCCTCGGTCCAAAGACCTGGGCTTATTGCGGAGGTGACAAGAAGCCTCCATAATTGGTCTCCGATCGCTCACGTTATACACACTGCAAGAAAACGGAAACAACTGCGATCTGATGTCGGGGTAGCTGTCACGGAACAGTTTCTGAATTCAAAGGACTGTACAGGGGCAACCTGTGCACGCAAAACTATCAAATTGACGCCAACACGCGGTGGGCGCTCGTTGCGACCCGCCTTAGACTCGAAGGCTTTCTCCATATAGATCAAATTGTAAGTTGTTTAGAACACTGTATTTAACTATACTGACTATTGCCAGAGCTTACCCCAATATCACACTTCATAGAGCTAGTAGATTACCTGCACCATGTCCGAACACGAGGATGTCTCTTTAGACACGGGTTTCAGCACTCCTGTTCCGGAGCTCGATGACCATAGACATCAGTCCGCTTCTGTGCAACGCTCCCGATCTCGTCGTGGAACAGTCGACACTATGCATAGCGCTTACCGTAACCTGAGTCCGGATCTCAATCTTGTCAATCAGGGACTCCTACCAACCATTGCCCGGAATTTCGAGCAAGCAGTTGAGGACGAGGATGGAGAAGCAACGTCCTCGCATCCTGGCCGAGTTGCACTAGAAGACAGAAGTCGCCGTGGGACTGCGACTACTTTAGATCCAAGATCTGTGTCTCCCCCAAATTCTGTCAAAGCTTTTGCTGATGCTCGGCGCCGGGAGCGAGGCCTCTCAACTTCCGAGCCCAATTCGGTCAAGGCCTTTGCAGAAGCTCGCCGCCATGAAGATTGCGAGCTCCATCGGATGCCTTCAGCAGCGAGCCGCCGAAGCAAGCGGAGCATGCGCAGTAGGCGCTATACCAATGACAACGATGCTAAGAGTTTCGCTGGATCTAACAAGACTGCCGAGGAAGATGTGTGTTTTCCTCTACATTCGTCTAATAAGGATACTCTTCAGATTGACTTTGATTCCCTCGAAGAATTTATAGCCGATGAAGAAATCCGGGACAGGACGCCGCCAAAGGGCCAGCCGCAAGCTCGGATATTCCCTGATCTTCGACCAAGGAGAAAGAGCGGTGAAGCAACCATTATCACATCTAGTGGCGATGTTGTTGATGTGCCATCAAACACCGCTTATGACTTTCAGGAGAAGATCAGCGAGCCTGAGAGCTTGGATGAATTCATGGGAATATCTCAGCGAATCGACAACCGCTTTGAATTCTTTTCCTCTATGGGAGAGTCCACGATCCATGCTGCTGAATTTGGTGATCTCATTCTACCTGGAGAAGATGTTCGCAGCCTCTTCACTTTTCCCCCAGGAGAAGATATGGATGGCGTCTGGTGGTTGAACATGAACAATCCCACAGACGAAGAGATCCGGGCCATTTGCAGGGCTTTCGGTGTGCATCCCCTGACTATTGAAGACATCTGCACCCAAGAAACTCGCGAGAAGATTGAACTCTTCCCGTCATACTACTTCGCCTGTTTCCGCTCCTTCCATGTTCAGGAGGTCGATGACGGCCAGCAGTATGAGCCATTCAACCTATACGTTGTCGTCTTTCGGGAGGGCACACTTAGCTTCAGCTTCTCACCGAATCCTCATGCTGGTAACGTCCGACGAAGGATAACGATGCTCAAGGACTACGTTGCTCTGAGTGCCGACTGGATTTGTTACGCTCTAATGTAAGCTTCACAGCAGAGGCGCATGTCCAATACTGACATATCTTAGTGATAACATTGTCGATTGCTTCGCGCCTATCATCAACAACATCGAGCAGGAGACTGATGTGATTGAAGACCAAGTATTCATCGCACGAAACGACGACATGCATACATTTTTGCGTAAAATCGGCATGGTTCGTAAGAACGTCATGGGTCTGATGAAGCTTCTGGGTGGCAAAGCGGATGTGCTAAAGGGTTTCACCAAACGCTGCAACGCAAATTACAAAGTCACGCCACACATGGACATCGGCCTTTATCTCGGCGACATCCAAGATCACGTTGTTACCATGATGACAAGTTTGGCCCACTTTGAGAAGATGCTCTCCCGCTCGCACAGCAATTATCTTGCACAACTTTCAATCGACAACATTACTCAGGGCAACCACGCAAACAAAGTCCTTAGCAAGATCACTCTATTGGCCTCGATTCTTGTTCCGCTGAATCTCGTTTGTGGTATGTTTGGCATGAACGTCGAGGTACCATGGCGAAGTGTTGACAGTCTTGCCCCATTCTTTGGAATATTGGGCACTCTTATCGTGTTTGTCGTCATTTCCTTAGTGGTGGCCAGGAAAATGAAGTTCATCTAGAGTATTTTAAAAGAAAGATTATGAGCTAGGAGTGTTTTGACTGATATAATTGCAGGAGAGGTTGGCGTGGACTGGATCATGACCAATCTCATTTTCTAACATAGTTTTGACTCTTGCTGGACTCTATTGGAGCCTTGAAGGACTCCTTTTATATGAGCTCAAGTGATGAGTAATGTATTTTCGTTAGGTTTAGACTTAATAGAACCAGATGACTGAAATTGCTTGGGAAGAATTGTGATTGAATGCTGTGCTTCTTTGGATGAGGAGTAGTGTGACCAAGAATAAGTTCTGCATTTGTCGCGCAAGCCAATAGTAGCATCGAAATCGTATGTCCTCACTGGTCCTCATTCTCCTCGCCTGCAGCCTTCTGTGCTTTGGCTTCCTCCAGAAATCGGTACTTCCTCTTACTTTTCTTCACGGCACTTGTTTTCCTTTTCTTCTTCGTCTCACCCACAATCGCAACACGACTCTCTTCGCCCCTTTCTAGCTCTTCAACCTTCTCTGCAAGCATCTGCCTCGCAATCTTCCGGTTCTGAGTTCGAGATCGTGTAGCTTGTACCTTGAGGACGATCCCCGTAGGGAGATGCTTCAACTGCACCGCTGAAGAAGTTTTGTTCTGCACCGATTTTTTCAGCTCGACTCTTCATCTCGATTTCAGAGAGTCAATTCCCTTCGAGCTAGGACAACTTACAATTTTCTGTCCTCCAGGTCCACTCCCTTTCAAAAATGCTTCTGTAAATTCATCCTCGTCAACAGGTGGTGGTCGGTCTGGCATTTTCTTCGCCCATAATGAGGAGGAAGCCGTTACACCGCGTTTTGCGATCAAAGCGGTCGTAGTATATTCTGTAACTAGTCTCCTACTGGTATGTGAGAGAAGCCCTCGTATCATGGTACATTTCGATGACAGAGGTAGATGTCGAGGTCTGAGTTAACTTTTAGGAATGAATAGCGTCTGGAATCGGAACCTGCGAGGCCGACATTCGGGAAACGACCCCTGTCTAAAACTACGACCCATTTTGCATGACAATTTAATGTTCGTCCCATCAATTCCGCGTTGAATATCTCACTCAGACTCACGTCCCTGAGCTCTTCTCGTCTGCCCATCGTTCATTTCTTGCTCAAACCAAATCTCCAAGCTCTTGCAACGACCTCAAGGAATCTTAAACTCGACTTGAGGTAACTAAACGTCATTAATCATGTTTGCTTCAACCTTCCGATGGCTGCAGCGGAAGAGATACCAATATGAAGTAATGCTCTTTTGAACCATGTCTACCTTCTGTACTTATCGTTGCAGGTCACCTTCTCTCTTTACATGCTGACACCGACGGAGAAATTTATCTTCAGTAAGTGGAGTCTCTTATGCACAATTGCCCCCACCTTACTGCCAGTCTGCGACTGCCAGCTTCAAGCAGGCCCCTGAGATTCCGATCAGCGGGAACAGTAAAATGCTAACAAATCACGAATATAGATTCCTTCCTTTTCCTCTTCTTCAGCATGATCATTATCGCCATGACGCTCTACCTTCCCCAACACATCGCTTTCCTCACCAACCGGGCCTGGTTCTATTACAACGGTGATGAAAACGCAAAGGCGGCAGTCCAGTCTATCGTTGAGAGTACTACGAGAACAATCTCGGTCGAGGAGGTTAAGGAAACCATCATTACAGCAAGTGGCACGGCAATTATAGATGCTGCGAAGGAGTTGTAATCATACCATGACGGGATCGATGAATGTGTACGAATCCGTCTGTGGTTTGGCAAAGGTCTAGCAAGCAAATATGGGTGCTTTAATTAATTTTGGAGTCTGGAGTTCTGGATGGCGAGGCGAGGGGATGATAGATGTCATGGCATGACTCTATAGGAATGGCATAGATCCTAATAAGTAATTCAAGCCTCGAAGCAGGCAAACTTGGTCGACCATTTGGTTGCTACAAGTACATGTTTCCCTACCATTTCGTCCCTATATTTCCTTTCATACCCCGACTTCCCTACTAGGCATCAGATGCTTCATTGTGTTGTACATCAGCTCCCCAACACCCAGAACCTCCCTTCGTTCCAGATAGTGCAAGACTCCCAACCTGTAATCTTGCCATGCCAATTTTATGCCTCCGTCTTTCTCCAATTGCTTGAGTGATAGTTGACTGACCGGCCCAGCATGCCGACGCTCAATGTATTCCATTGCTCCATCTTCCAGCTCTCTAACATGTGAGATTGCTAAAAGACAGAGCAAGGGCGAGTATGAGAACGTAAATAGAGTCGGTAGTGAGAGAGAGTTGTCTAACTCAGAAACATACTTGCTCAACGCCAAATGAATGTCCGGGCCTAGCAAGCAGCCTCTCGCATTAGGATCAGCAGTATTGAAAGCCCGAGACCGCCATAGGCAATTGCAGATGTCCATGAGAAAACCATTGAAATTGTTGACATAGGCACTGGAGTAAGATCCCTGCTTCGAGGCGTTCTTGGGAGCCATAGCGTATTCAAAAGCTTTCTTGTAGATAGCAAGAAGAGCACACAATCGACTAAGGATGGCCAGAGAACTGGTGAAATGCAGTGTATATATGACTTCGGTAGGAGGTAAGCTGATTCGGACAATCGTCTTCAGATGAGGATGCATTATACTAGAAGCTGCACGCTCGTAGAAATCCAAGACCGTAGAGAGGGTATCAACGTCCATGGATGTTTGAATGATTGCTAGAGAAAGACCACTAACGTGCTCCATTAGAGACTTGACGACTTGTCCTCCATAAGCGGTCGATTCGGGGTGCGAAAGAAGCTTCATGGTCCATTGATCCAATAGACCGCTATAGTATCGAAGAAGTCTAAGTTTTGAGTTGGTGGTGCCTTCGCACAGGACAGCGTCTTCCATTGGCTTGAACATTGATTTATACAGATCTGAAAGTTCTTAGCTTGCTGCTTCTTATTTTCTGTACGCATACCTTGGAAAGGAGCCAATGGAACATAGGTTAGGAGACCAAGAATAGTAGCAGCACCTGTTGTACCGTTCCATGAATAGATCATCGATTGTAAATACGACAGGCAGGCCGATGGTAATTGCTATCCGGGCTTAGTGAGAAGGCTTCTAGCGATAGGAGGTATGGGATCAAGGCGTACCTTTGTGTATCGAGTATAGGACAAGAGAGCCTGTAATATCTCAAGAATAACGCCTTCTCCAACGTCTGGATTCTGGAGTTGGTCCTCGAAAAACGCGAGCAGCCAGCTGTCGATTCGACTCGAGTCGACATCGGAGGATCTAAGGTGCAAGAATTTTTGGAGTAGCGGATCATCAATGACAGCAACTAGCTGATTAGGTGGATCAATTTTCTCGAGCTTCTGCACAAAATCATGGACATTTTCAATCTCCTCCAACGTCGTTGAAGACTGTTGATACCGTCAGCCTAGTCAGGAGGGGTAGATAAGTGTGACTCACCTCTTGAGCATGTGATGTATGCACATCTGGCAAGACTGACCCACGCTTCCGCTTTAATGCTGTTCCGCTTTTCCGTGCAGCTCTGAAAGTTCGCTGTTCGACAGACAGGCCGTCTTGGGTTCTCTGGAAGTGGATCTCTTGAATTTCGCCAAGTCTCTCTCGCCATTCGGGATTTGGATGCTAGGCGCGGAATCATAAGCTCTGTATGAAATAAAATAGGATGAGCTACTCACAGTGAATACAGAGGCCCGCCCTGCGGTAGCATCGCCAACGATAACGTCGGGATAATAGTCTTTGTATACTCTCATGAGTCCTATCAGAGGTGGCTCATTACCCGCTTGTCGAATCAGCTCCATGCTGCTGAGTATTAGCCAACATCTTAAATGGTTCCGAGGAAGCTAAAACGTACAGAAACTGTATTCTGAAAGGTCGAACATGCTTTCGCCGGGTTATCAATGACAGCACGTGACAGACTTGAGATCTTAAAAGCAAAATCAGCAAAGGACTTGAATGCCTTAAACCAAATATACCTGGTAGCAACCGTATCTAACAAGTTGAAGACAATGCTATAAAGTTGCGAAAGTATCCTTGGATTCTCGAGAATATCATACACCATGACAAGCCATTTCAGCAGTCCAGCTTGGGCAGTGTAGGAAGGCTTGAGTCGGCCATGCCCCAGACTGCCAACGACTTTGGCTACTGTGGAATCCGGCACCTTGCTGACGGGATAGAGGTGGCTGATCAAATTGCCGAGACTACCTTGGTCCAGTTCGTTCGGGAGTGTGATGATGTCAACAAGTTTGTCGAGTTCACTGATGAGAAGCCCATCTTCATAAGCCTTTGAGCAGACGTTGTCTACTAGGCCGGATGCCTTTGTTGGTCGTTGTTTAGCAGGTGTCTTGGAGGCTGGAAGACGTATCAGTAGATATATCTCGGTGAGGCGCATCTCGACGCGTGCTTACCTCTCTTGAGGTCCACAAGCAGGCTATCCATTCTATCAACACGTCTCGGCGATGGCGGCATGGCAATGCGGACTTTCCCATGGGAGAATCCGCCTTCGACCCGGTGGCAGTCGTTGTAGTGTTGCGCAAGAATGCTTGTTTGGGTCGATCACCTGCTCGGCGTTTCCTGTGTAACACCCAAGCGATGTTCGACTGCCACGCGAGGTCAGCCAAAGCGAGAACACGGGCACGGCAAGGGGTTCGGTTGGGCAACACATGCACCTCGAGCACAACCTCTCCCCCTCCCCTCCCCCACGCTGCAGAGAGCGCACCCAGGAACCTCACCGAAGACGTGGAAAAGCATCTGTCAGGCATGCAGAACATTATCGGTCACAGCATGAATCGGTCACAGACAATCTGACCGTCCTCGATCAGCATCTCAGCATCTGGCGCAGGTGCTCGTCCAATTATAGACTACTTCAACAGCATGCCATGCGCGCAATGATGCGGACTCTACCTCTTTGGTCCAGAGGCCCGCATCTCGTACGATTTCGCCCCGGACTACCTAGCAAGGCAGGCCTCCAAATCTTGAGCTGTGCATGTTACGATCCGGTGAAGAGAGACGGCCGTCCTTGAGTTGGGGGTCCCAGAGTTCGGCGGGCACGCAACCTATCAAAGCCAGACTCTGAGACTGTTAGACGAAAGTGTTGAGAGACAGTCATAGTGATGATGAGAGGACGGCCGCCTAGGAGTCTAGTAAAAGGCTAGAGTGCAAAGATGCAGCGTCGTAGAGGTGCAGGAATCGAAGTAAGTGACCAAGAACGTGACTCGCCAATGTCCGCTCTCTGTGTTACTGTACCCAAGTGTTGCGCCAAGCAAGACGCAGAAATAACTCTGCTGGGTGACCTAGCGGCAAGGACGGCAGTCTGTTGACAGTACCACCAGGCATGGTGGGAACACGGAGTGGCAGGAAGCCCGTTCTCCTCCTACATCGATATCAGTGTCAGTTGGCGCTTCAGTCAGTGAGCTCTCTTTGGCGGGCGCTTTCTGCGCCGTATTGGGCACCTTCCATTCAATCGTCCTGTCTGTCTGTCTGACTGACTGCTGTCTGCCTGCCCCGCCATTCTAGACCTTCAGCGGCGTCCATCCCATGCGTGCTCTTCACTTTCCTCAATGCGTTGGCATCATCACGGAGGAGACGGCGCTCGGTTTGGAGACCCATTCATAGCTCTGTGTTGTACGGTGCTGTGGGTAGGGCACAGGGCCTGCCGTTATCCTGCTCATCAATCTGTACCTGTTCCTGTTTCCAGGGCTAGAGTACGGTGCATCTGCTACGCATGTCGATCCCCAGCAAGTGGACGCAAGCACCATACGCAAGTACAGTACACAACACTGCACAGAGCACGAACAATCTGGCAGTCCTCCTTACCAGCTCTGACATCGTCGAGTCCCGTCTGCAAACGATACATCCATGTGTAGCCTTGCTTTTTGCTCTTATCTCCTCACTGTCTTCAGCTGCAGTATTAGGGGCTAGGCGAGCTCCCATTTACCGCCATCCTGGTTGCGCGGACTTCTGGGCACCCACCGCGAGGTTAGGTATCAGCGTCTCAGCGTCGTCTTCATAGGCTACATAACGCCGAAGCAGTCGCTGGTTTGGGGCGCATGCCGTGGACCACCAACCCCTGACCGCAACCTGCAAAGACAGGCAAAGTAACAGCTGTGCATGGATACGCGAGACGGTGGGACGGTATATGTGGCCTGTGGTTACACCGATTTATTAAGGTTTCCAAAATGCTCTTGCCAGCTGGTGCTAACTTTGGGCCCCATATCGGATCTGGTATACGGTAGGGACTATCTCTCGCCTCTAAGCACAGTTCGACATAGAAAACTTCCGATTTGCTGCACGGCTGTCATGGGAGCACCAGGACTTTGCGTGCTGCTAGAGAGGATATCAAGGGCATGTTGATCGCGCGCGGACAAGTAGCGCAAAACGAGGATTCCCATCTGAACCTCTGATCTCTTCCCCAAATCCCCAAAGGACCGCAGCCCTTCCTGCGACCAGGCGGGTCGAGACCCGTGCTGTCGGGAACAAGGCTCCGTTCGCACTGTCTTTGGGTCCTCATACATATGCAATAACAGCAATGTCTCACGCAATCAACTTCCTCTTTTCCAACTTGTTCAGGTATAGATCCTCCCGAAATATAGTATGTTGGTCTTCATCGTCCTTGTGAATCCCGGATTATGTCGAAGCAGCCTACGAACACGGACGACGACGAAGATGGGATGTAGGTGGAGGGTTTCTTAACTATTCACACGCAGGTCCACTTACTTTGAATCAGGGACTTCGATCTCGAATCGCGGTCGGAACGATCTAGTCAGGATGATTCTCCGATCTTGTTTGCACCTACATGCCTTGCAACGGTGCTGCGAGACGCTCCCAAATGGCTTTCGCATCTTCGCCTCCTTCGGGAGACGGATGTTATCGTTTTATTGACACCAGTGGTGGTTCCCATTTCCCGGGATCCCATGGATATGAGTGATCCTTTTGAGCCACTAGGACGTTCTTTATCGCTGAGACATGCAAGAGTTCGGCATGTTCCATACACTCAGAGGTTTGTGTTTAGACCCTTCGAAGCGTCGGCAGTACTGTGTACTGACTTGAGTTCTTAGGAATGGCATTACTTCCACCCACCTAGGATTTATCAAGAGGGCCCATGCTATCATTCTTTGTCTCGCTGTCCAACCTTTGCAACTCGAGCTAGCCGACATAGCTCTTGCTGTTAGTGATAACAAGCCAGTCATCGTGGTGTGCTGTGACCAACCAGACACCAAGCAAACTCTTCCATTCCCGACTGTCATTCATACTGCTGGATTTTCACCACCCGCCCTAGAAGCTGCAGCAGCATTGGTATTTGGAGAGCAGTCTCAGCCCATGGTTGGTAGCCTGCCAGACTCGTCAAACGCAGCCAGCTTACAGGCCAGAGTATGGCTTGTGGAGGACTTTAACGAGTCTAGAGACATGCCTAGCATCCTCAGCCTATGGTCAGAATGCTTATGTGAACGCTTCGCTATGGACCAGAAAACACTTGCAGGTGTACTTCTTAAGCCAGGATATTCCAAACATTATGTCGTCCGAAATCCATCGAATGGGGAGACTTTAGGATTCTGCGCGACATATCTTTCATACGTTGATCGAGAAGGAGAGAAATTGATAGCATCTTTGGCTATACTCATTGTCCATCCTACAAGACGACTTCAGGGCATCGGCCTAAGTCTCCACAGTCACGCAATCACTCAGCTCAAAAGAACACGGGGTATCATACGTTTACAGCTTGGAAGCACTTTTCCTCGGATCCTCTACGGGCCACCGTCCGATATGCAATTAAGCGATGGGTGGTTTTGCCGCAGAGGGTGGCAAATCTGCAAGGACTCACTTGGTCAAGGTCAGGCTGTGTGTGATCTTATTTTGGACTTCAGGGATTGGCAATACCGTCCTGGCCTTGGCTCCTCGATTGCCACAGAATATCGACTTTGTACGCAGGATGACATGACAAAGGTTCTCGAGCTTGTCGAGAAGTTATCAGCAATGGACGAAAAATTAGGATGGTTTGATCAATACTGGGCCCTTATCAATGGGCCAAATGTTAAAGATATCGCCGTGGCCATTGAAGATCATGTAATCATTGGGACAGCTTTGACTTATACCCCTGAGTGCGGCAGTCAGATATCCAGCAATCTTCCTGTAAGGATACCGGAGTTTCACGATTTGTTGCCTGCTGCTTCTCGGAACTTTTATTCACTGCCCACACAAGAAATCTCTATGGGGGTTCACGCCTTCCTGCTTTGGCCAAACACTCGCTAACCCTTTCATTTTAGTGGCCTCGCCTGATTGGCAATGACGTTGGAGGGGTGACTTGTATCTCGATATATCGTGGGTGATCTTACAATTCAGCGAAAATCGTCTATGGATTTTTTGCAACATCCCAAGCGGGACATTCTGAGTTTTAAGTTATGAACTTCCGAGGACGTTTCCTTTTGAGAGTTTGTGTACGATTGGATAGCCCGCGGCAAGATCTGACCTTTTCAGACACCTTCATGCAGAGCTTCCATCATACATGATCTCACCGTTCGTGCTTCGTTGCAATGCTGTTTATTCTGCTTCTAGGCTAATGGCGAAACAGATGCTAAAAGAGACATTGTCATGAGTGGCCTCTTGAACGCTTGCGTGGAGACTTTGCAGGAGCAGGGCATGAAGAGGATGTTTATGGATGGAGTAACAGATCATTTAGAAGACCTTACAAAATTAGGTATGTCCAACATGGACACTAGAAATTATAAGATCTTATTTTCGAACTAACCAAATTAGGCTTTCGAGAATGGTCTCGATATAGGGATGTGTGGAAGAGCGTTTGAGAGTCCCATCCTTGTCCAGCCTACCGCAGGATCTAGACGATCCATGACCAAATGGCTTATCAAATCCATCCTTAATATTTATCTCAGCAAAGACATGGGTAAACCAATCCGAGCGCTTCCTCCTTATGCACGTCATAATCCATGCCAGTCTGGAAGCGGACCACTTGCAGTCGCCATATGTTGGAGTTAAACACGAGTTTGTTGATCTGATAGGTTACCTTTGCGCTGGATACCATGAGCCCCGCATTTTGTCACGTTGGTTGCATTGCAGTATCGCTTTTAGCATGGCGTACATCGGCAAGATAAGATGCATTTGGCATAGGGCACCGGTTCGCAATGAACCGGAAGCCTCATTGAGACGATTTAGGTAAATACACAACTACGCCTTCTACAGCCACCCAAGATGAAGTTACCTCATGCACTCAAAAGGCACAGACTTCGCCAACATAGAGGGCTCGAAAGCCTAGAATACCATCTCCAAGACATGCGATCACAGAGCGGATCCAAGAACATGTAAAAGGCTATTGAAGACGATGCCATGCCAAACAACAGTCGATTCAGGGATGGCTTAGCGGTGGTCTCCCGACCCTAGTATCACGTCCGCAGATCATCGTGGAATTAGTGTTGGCCTCGAGGAGAGACCAGGACTGAGGATCGCTACTCCTATTCCTGTATTATTCCTTTTAACTGTGCTGCATTTCGACCAGTGACAAATGCAAACCCACCACTAATACTATGTTATTTAATTTTGTAAATCTACCGCGGGTAGGTGCTGTTGTTAATGCTCGACCCGAAGAAGGTCATCATTGGTATTGCTAATTGGACAAGATATTGATTTCGGAATTCAAGTCTTTTCGTTCTATTTCTACGACTACATCTGAAATACTACCATCGGCTTGTATTTTACTGCTTGCTAGGAGCCAAGGGGTCCAGCTAGCGCCGCCGGATCTTAAATGTTTGAGCAATTATTGTCGCACTATCGCAGAGTTAAAGGTCAACTCAAGCATTGACGGATATTGGACATGACAAGTCCAGACATTGATCTTCTTTGTTGGCTGGACACGCTAAAGTAGTCTCACGATCGTCAGACGTGCTCAATGAAGGAAATCCATCCAAGCATTTGTTTGATACATCTTATTCTTCAGAAAAATATCCCACGTCATTGCATAACCTTATCTACTTATCTTTGCATGCTTCAATTCCTAGCTAGTTGTCACCTGTGTCGTCTTCCGCACAGCCCAATCTCCACCGACTAGTTTCTACATCGGGAAGAAATCCTCGCTGCTATCATCCTTCAACAGAGTTTCAGCGTCCAGCCAATTCAAAGCTTCCAGACTTGTACTCCTTGCCAGGCTATTTTCCCCAGGAGGATGGTCTCCTTCCAAATCTCGATTACTCATACTTTGAATCGTTGTTGCGATACCGACTCCCTTTACGATATCGTTCCTCAAACTAAGTTTTTGCCCGTCTTTATTACCGCGAGCGCTTTAAAAATACCCGCCACGATTAGCTTACCGTGAAAGTGACTAGGTCGAGCTTCTTATCTCCGGTGCGTATCGATGATCCGAAGAGTTTTGAGCGGGAGAGAAACGTGCGAAAGAGGGATCGAAGAGTGGCTATGGCCCCTGTGGTAATGCCTATCCCTGGTTCAACAATGCTCCAGATCGCCAAATCGGTGGCCGAATAGAGGAAGTCGGTTTGAGCGAGCTGCTTGAGGAATGGGATTCGAACGATAGTTGCTGTCGATCCACTGCGATTTATTAGTAAGAAGTCTGGGAAGGGAAGTATTCAATCATGGAGGATGACCTACAAAGCACCGAGGGCAAAGATTAACGCAACAGAAATCTTCGTCCTGGCGTTCATAGAGAGGTTCTAGACCAAAAACACAGGAAGAATTCCTAGCGTCCAGTTGGCCTAACACGAGATGGCTGAATGAGCATAAGACGTGCCGGTGGTGGCCGAGGCATGAACGGAGTGTCCGGAAGCACCAAGATATTGTGTCCAGAAGTATGCTGCTGGAGAACACTGGAAAATTACCAGGAAGAAATAGAAGACACTGTATGAAATAACCACAACCATAACAAGCCATATTGCGATAATCTGGCTCCGTGTCACACAGATTCGAGACAGGAACACGCAGATGCCGGCTTTGAAGACTGCTGTTGACGAGATGTAAGTCAACTCACAACACCACCACTACTTTAACGTCAGTTAGCGGACCCACGGATCCACAATTGTACACACACCTTCAGCGCTATATGTTCTCCGGAGGAAGATTGGCGAAATACTGTCCGATTCTTGTGATGCAAGTCAGCACAGAAAGGTTTGTTTCATCTCGTGAGGCTCGATACGATCTTACCCATATTGAACACCTTTCAAAACGAAATTACAGTATAGGGTGAATAGCGCCTGCAAAACTTGAAGTCAAAATCTTATCTTTCGGATCCTGCTTGCTTGCAGAACAAGGGAACTTAATCCACAGACAAGCTTACCAGTGAAGCGACAGCAAGCCAACCATCCATACGAAAGCTTTTCATCGGGATTGTCCTTACATAGCATCGCGAACCGACGAATATCCAGGCTAAGGTAAGGAACAGAATGGCGACGGCAGCTATTTCAGGCCCTCGATCCTCGGCCGCCATCGTTGCCGATGAACGGCAATCGTGAGAAATTGAGGAAGTTCTTTTAGATCAGGGAACCGAGTATTGGGTCGAACTGTTTGCTATCCGGAAAGAACTTACTTTCCGTGGGCAGAAACAAAGGTATATGTCCACCTGCCCCAAACTCTCGACCCGCAAACTCTCATGGCGAGGCGTGCCGTTTTGTTAGACTTGGAGCGCCGATCCCCTTTTCTAGGTCTACACCGGATTCCATGACAGCGAATATGCAAGACCAGACCAGCATCAATGGTCTCTTGCCTTCGCGGAACTCTTTTGCTAGGGTCGTTGGTAGTGCCCAGACTAATCATTGAAGCCGCGCCTCTAGTACGCTGTATGCATCAACATAGTTCACGTTTCTAGTGCTAAAACACTGGAAAAAGAATGCCCTGAAGAGCTTGTTAGACCCCAAAGACTTGCGACTGGCCGACTTGGGCCATAGTGGAACTCTATTCTCAAGATCACATGGAAGCGACGAGGTTTAGAGGGGTGGATACCGAGGTCCCTAATGCAGCCAAGCTCATGGGGATGGGAAGAAGCAGGAACCCGCCAGGTTGTACGGAGTAAGAGCGGGAGCGGGATTGCTGCAGAGAATTCGCGCATGCAGTTGTATTATGCAGACAAGAGTAAAGACAGAATGAGTATGGTATGGCTGCACCTGACGCC
This sequence comes from Phialocephala sp. D728, assembly GCA_003988865.1. Taxonomy (NCBI): domain Eukaryota; kingdom Fungi; phylum Ascomycota; class Leotiomycetes; order Helotiales; family Mollisiaceae; genus Phialocephala; species Phialocephala sp. D728. Next base: position 53,294 of record QYAJ01000124.1, read on the forward strand.
CCCAAGGACTGTCAAGCCAAGTAAATCAAGTCAAGGCCGGCAGCTGGGGCTGATCAAATGCACTGAAGAATTGCCAACCCTATTTTCCATCTTCGCCTCGACCCGTTGACCCTTGACCGGTAACCTTACGTTCGACTCGGACGCGGCTTCCCGCTATCAGATGAACGAGGTACTGTACCACGAGATGTCGTTCTACTGGACTGCCCTACAACCCGCTTTCATTTACTGCCAAGCAAAAGCGGTTCAAGAATAAACAGAACCAAATAATGGTCTCTCCAAGTTCCCACGGGAAGTGTTTGATATCGATATGAAATTGGAAGACTCCCCTCAGATTGATTCGAGGCCTGTGTAACATCGAGGGGTCGATGATCGATTGCGATCTGGCGAATGCAGTAGCGACAGCCCAATTACCGTCCGTGTCACTTCTTCACTTGCGGAGTGTGACCGCATTCGGAGATGTACCAGCGAACCAGGGAAACCAGGTTTACCTCGAACCACGGTAATGGATTCTTTGCCCCTAATTGGCGCGGCGCTGAATCTGGATTCGATGTTGTAGTCTCCTAACAATCTTAGATGCTAACCTCACCCGCTCTCCTTGATACTATATATCAATTCTTAAATATATCAAGCTATGAAATGCTCTCCGTACTGTGTTGAGTGGGACTACACCACTGTAGGTGATACTACTTTCTCATTGTCATATGAATCCCTGCGCTCAACTTATTCGCAAGCCTTAGGCGTAATTTAGTTGCAAAATACGTATGTTGATAGAAGCATGATGCCTTCGAACTTACCGAGTGGTCCCTGCTGCGAATCCTAGCTCCTATATATAATGAATATAAGGAATGTGTGTACGGAATATGTCCATGTCCTTCAGTTAAGTGACCCTGCATTTAGACCCAAAGGCCCCAATACTGAGAGTGAGAGGTCATCATGTGGTCATCAAAGCCTTCCTAATGCCTCCAAAGCCATTGCGAGTTGTGGTGTACTCCTATTCTTGTGACTGTCCCCTGGCGTGTAAGAGCTATAACAAAGTGAGTCAGCAAAGCTCTTTGTCGTGTATCACGTCGTATTTGAACTACCATCTGCGGCATCAACTACCAGAACGAATTACGCGCACCGCTCGCTATTATGGAAACACGGAATCTACCCAGCAATGGCTCCTCGATCGTTGCTCTCCTTTGTTCACTATTTCTCTCGCTAACCGACCTTCAACGAGATTGCGAATAACGCTTTGCTGGTAGCATCGGGTGACTGAAAGCATGGTATATCCGTGCTCGAGGATGTTGTAATAGTCAATGTCCTTGTCTGATGGCTGTGGTTTCGACTGTTCGTACATGTATTTCAAGAGGATACCGACTCCGTATGTTATAGGCTGAATTAGGCAGTACCTTATCCTTTATAAGACATAAACATTTGTAGCTACTCTCATGTCCATCTAGAACCATGCTAATCATCAATGAAGTTTAGGACTGAAGAGAAAACTGCATTGTCGGACCTTGAGGCGCCACCTTCCGTCGTCCTACCAGTACGAAAGTCATCGAAGACGTACACTAGTCCCCTCAACTCTCGAAAATCAAAGAAGAGCGTGTCGTGGATATGGAGGTTCAAAGCCACAATCTGCCAATCCGCCGTACGGCCTCGCTGATCTGGCCGATACCTTCGGCCCACAAAGTTGTGTGGCAACACAAGGCTACTCGGGCTCGGGACTGTCGTCAACCCAACGAAAGACAAACACTCAGTAATCGAAACATCCTTACAGTATAGTCAACAACCTGCATCAGACCGCTATCGCCAGCCCAAGGACGATTCTTGTTAGAGAAGATGAAGCAAGAATAAGCACCAACACACATCCGATCGGTTCTCCAGATGACTTCACCAGCATTATTGGCACAGCCAGTCGTCGGGGTCACAGGGAATTCCCGAAGGGTTTCCATGGACTAAGGTTGGACGATGCCTCATTTGACACCCACCAAAGCAACGAGCTTTCGGAGACATATAGTGGAGAGGCGGGGCCGAGATTATTTTTCGTTTGCATGGAAGTTGCCATGTGTTCGTGCATTTGCAGCTCGTGGGCCCAATTGGCCGACGCACGTCTGCCCAAACAGAGCCTCGACGAGATTCTTCGAGAACATCGTCATTCGATCGAGTCTTTTATCGCTGCCTTTTTCTTGTTGACATGGTTCTAATTCTTCATACTGTACAATCCCTCAACAAGCCATTGATTGTATCCCTCTCGCTTTCTTCTGTCCCATTCAGTTATACAACAAGGGAACTTACATTAGACGCCTCTGCCAAGCCATGCGAAGGCACATACTAGAGGCCCCCATGCAACCTCTCGCAATATAATTACATCCCAGGCAGCAAGAAATCATTGTTCTTCAACCATGCCATAACAAAATCGATCGACCCTTCTTCATCCATACCCATCCCTTCTACCGTGAAGTTGTGAAGCCAATGCTTGCCAGAGGATGTTACGCAGAGCTGCGGCTTCTGTCTTGCATCTCTCCCATGGCATATATGGCGATAGGCAGAGGATCACTGCAATAACCCCAGCCCTCTTCGTCACACTCACAACACAGTGAAGTATCAAGCAAAGTATCCTGTACAGTTCTCCTAGCGTGGAATGAAAAACATACATTGAAATCAGGGCAAGTGCCATAAGTTGACCCAATGTCAGCACTTTTGGTGCTGACGTTGATGCTGTGCTTATTGACGAGGGCTGTGTCGCTTCTGCTGAAGTGTCGGCCGGTGGCGTGGTTGTTGGGTAAATTTTAGGCTCAGCGTCTGAGTGTGGAAGCCCAAAGTTTACTTGTCCATTTTGCATGATGATATAGGAATTGAAGGGATGGCCTGGATGGTTCGAACTCGCCGACCATTGTTTTTGCAATTCCATAGCGTCACCGAGATATACCCTATCCATGATTCCAAGGAGGAACTGGGTTGGACAATTCCTGGCGACGACGAAGTCAATTCGCGTTGTCCTGGGACAGTCCGCGAGGCGGATAGTCAATGTTACCTCGCCCCTCGTGGCTTCCAGTCCATGTTTTTCAAGGCAGCTATTGCTGACAACGTTTCTGCGTCCCTCCCAATGCGAGATCTGAGCTTCATACCACCTGTCTTGCCAGATCTCTCCAGAATATAACCTATCGTCAAAGGTTCCAGGTAGCAGTCTGTCGATCTCCTCCTCGACGTCTAGACTGACTCTTGCATAGCTTTCCCTCGCGGATTCGTGTGTACTCGCATCCGAATAACCAGAGTCTATGGATGCATTATCATTCTTCTAAAGTTAGCATGTTTACAAATAGTGGGAAGATCAAGTACGCAACTTACCAAGTCTTGGTCCGATCTTTGCACCGCGCAATCATCCTGGCCTTCAAACCTGTGTCGAGCTGGACTGATTAATTGATCCCATGATCCGCTGTTATCCTTCTCGTGTCCAGTGCCGTCACCATCCTCGTAATCGATTTTATCAGTTCTCTGAATTGATTCTGGTGCAGGCGGATTTGCGGGCTCAGTCAGGTGTGACATCCTGCAGATTCTGTGCTACCTCGCCAACCACCCCAAAGGCATGCTCGCCACGTTGGAGACCTCGTTGATTATCGGTGCTGAACGATGTCGACATTCGGCATTGAGAAAGTTTCAAGAAAACTCAACATTGATTATACTATGAATCGTTGACTTCAGTAGTTCAGGGCACGGTATTGCATGGGGTCGCTCGAATTCCCACGTCCAGGTGAGACCCTGCATCAGTAACAGTGGGACCCCGCCGTGAATTAGAGAATGGACATGTTCAAGTTCTTCACGTCACCCTCTCAACAAAGCATCAAGTCTCCATTTTACGCACTAGAAATCGTTACCTACGACTCGGAGGAGATATCGATATCACAGTGCCATCTTTATTCGCGTCATATAGAGCAGAAGTAGAAGAAGCCCCATCTTCCATTTCTCTGTGTACGCACCCACAGCCACTCCGGGACATCCATTTCCAATGTAAATAAAATGCTGAAACGCTCAGTTGTTCGGGACTAAAATCTTACTCTACCTACCTTAGATAACATTAGAATGTGTCTCAGGCACAGATAAGCATTTTTCCCCCCCTTGCTGACCTCATTGATACTACTCTTCGCACACAATGTTTGGTTACTTCCAAGGACTAAATAGCCAGGTATCTAGATGATCGAGGGGAGAAAAAGCGTTCATGGTTAGTCCTATGAACAGAAGGATATCAAAGAACGGAAAGCGTCATCGAAATGCCAAGCTGGTCTTGTCGAGTCATCTGATATCAAGCACGGTGGTGCTTCCCCTTCCGCAAGTAGTAAGGCGGGGTGTAACAAGATATCTTGTCTCATCCCCTCAAGCACCACAAAACGACCTCATGTCGCACAAACCCTACAGCACGCACCTTCCCTGTTCGTGTGGGCTTCTGCGCCTTCAGCCCTCTTCTCCGGCATTTTCAAATCTTGGTCTGGGCGGGGCTTGTTACCGCGACCGTGCAGTTGGGAAATTCATTTCAGGTCGGGGCACAGTCATGCCCGATGGAGAGGCCACACTGCATGAAGCTGGCACGGATGCCGCCACACCGCAAGACATTCTCAATCTTGGGACTGCACCTATAAGGTACGTTTGGTGCGCATTATGCAGCGTTCGATAGGATTCTAAGCAAGAAACTAATGTTAAAATGAAATACAGGAAAATCGCAGAATTTAGGCTCTGAGTAATGCCTTGCTCCTCCGGCCAGTCCGACAAATCCTTCCAATCTTCCGATCTTTCCAATTCTGATCGGATGACGGGGAACGAAAACGCCACTAGAAAAGAGATGTCCAATCCGACCAAAGGCTAACCTGAAAGAGACTAACTTGCAATATCTTATCCTCCAAACAAGCCGCCACTCACTTGTTCCCTGCTTCCTTCTTCCCAGATCTATTTCTCTTCTGATTGGAGGCTTTCCGCTTCCCAGATTTGCTACTTTCGGCTTGGCTGCGAGTGTGCTCAAGCTTCGAGGACTCTCCTTGTGCCAGCTTCTTGTTCTCTTCGATGACTTTTTGCTCGTCCTCCTTTGTCCCATCAGTATAGCTGACGCGAGAGTTGAAGTTTTGCAATACGTACCTTTACCTTGTCTTGTACCAATACGCTCGCTGGAGAGCTCGTCACTTGAAATTTATCACCATGCTTCTCAAGGTAGTTATAGCCAAAGAGAACATCAAATGGAGGATTCGGAACGACTCTGAAGTTATTAACGGACGTGGTTGGCCCTTCTTCCAGAGCCCAGGTGACGTCCAAAGTCTCCGAAGACCTGAATGTCTGCCCATTGAATGCTATAAACTCCAGCTCGACCCCACCTATCGATTGCAGACCCAGGCGCTCCACGATCGATGTCGATATCCAATTAAGTCTCGTGCCCGTATCTAGAGTTGCTATGACACCTTGCAATTTCGTCCCACGCATTGTAATGTGTACCATCTGCGGCTGCAGTATCTTGTTAACATGTCTCTCTTGTATGGTTGTTTCATTCTGGTCACGAGTACTGAATGATTAGAAAACTCACGGGGAATTTCTTCTCGGGGTTTTCAGCACGCTGGGAAGCACCACTGCGCCAGTGATATTCCGCTGCACCTGGATTCGAGCCGGCCTCGTAGACTGAGTGGTCTGGTGGAGTCATCTGGTCCCGTCCCTGTGAGACGTTGGGATCCTTCGAGGCTGCTTGATTCAGACTATGAGAGCCCTGCCTTGCCTGTTCCCTGTAGTCATGTGGATTGTACGTATGCCGATTACCAGACTGCTGTGCGCGAATGACTTCCTCGGGGTTCTGCCGAGGAGTCGCTTGGCCTACATACTGGCGACTATTACCGTCGAAATAGGTTGTGTTACCAAGCGAAGCATAGCTAGAAGACCCGAAGTCGGGTTGGTTGACAACCATACTTGGTGAATATGGTTTGCGATGAGCCTGATGGTCCCTTTTTTTATCTTCTGAGCCCGTCATGATGTTAGATATCGAGTCAGTGGTACTCCTCAGAGGGAAAAGCAACGAAAATGCTAGAAATTAGCTTGATGGTAGTTTTGGAAGTCGCTGTGCATCAGTCGCTGAAGTTGATGCCTTGCTTTGGAAAGAGGCTCAAGAAGCGGGTTTTGACATTGTTTTATGGTTTCATCGATGGCTTCTACCTCAAGACGATTCCCATGAGTTGCACCATAGAAAATGATAAGGTAAAGCAGCCCGAATCAACGCCTACATTCACGCCCGAAGGGTCCAGCATTTGGGCTGACTGCATGTGCAGAGTCTTCCTCGTGAACACTCTCGAACGACCAACTAACCAGGACGTCCAGGATCCTATCTTTACCCAACCATCAAATGCTGTTGCTCCTGCAGCATTGCCGTGTCAGGACAAAGCAAAGCCCCGTCTCAGCGCAAGGCTGTGCTGAAGTGTGGATGGCATTTGCGTTGACTATGGCCACGTTCAGAACATGATCAGAAAAGGTGGCTAAGGTTGTTGTACGTGGCGAGGCAGCTATAAGGAAGGCTGCATGGCAAAACGCTCTGTCAAAAGCGGCATGCTACACAAACTATCTTATCCTCTGTGCACCACGAACCTAACGAGCAAGCCATTCAGGCTCACCCCAAAATGAGGCTCAGCAAAATAAATCTGTTTTCTTTCCTTTTTCCTACTGTCTTTTTGCTTATTTCTTACCCGAAGTCCCAGCTTGTCATTCTTGACAGCCTAACTATAATCTAAACTATCTTCGTTGCGGGGACAGTACATGCCCAACAGCCTTTATGCTCTACTTGCAATGGATGGATATGCCAAAATTTCACACCTGATGAGCAACCATCATGAGTTTACAATCTTTAGACGCTTCGATAGGCTTGCTATACAGAATCTACTCTACTTGCAGGCAAAGTTGACGTATCTCGAGAATGACCTTAAGGCTCAGGTGACGCTCGACATGGATGACCCGGGTCGTACCAACTACAGCAAGGATTGGTGGTCATTAGCAAAGTCCCACCATGACCACGAGAAGAGACAATGGAAGAAGGTTCTTCAGATACGGAAGACTTTAAAAGAGTATAGTAAGCCATTATCTCTTACTATGTGCCTGCCTGGAGCTACGGATGCAGAGTCCTATGCAAGTGCGAGCTCTTTCTTCGTCGATTCTCTTCTTTCAAACCTAGATGTTAACTCTGATATAGATCGACAACTATCACAGTTATCGCGTTTATTCAAACTCCGCGGCCCCAAATCCTACGACTTGGAATTCTTCCGTCGTTGGCTCGAACGGCCCGCCATGGGGAACTTCCCACTTCGAGGCCCAGATCAGCATTCATGGTCATCCGAACACACCGAAGACCTCCTCTGCCTTCAACGTCGAGAGAGTCATGATCCATTCTCCCGGTGGATTACAATTATATTCATCCCATTCTTCCACAACGTTTTCGGGAAACGCTTTGGAGAATCCATCTCTAGAGACCTAGAGTCTGGCATTGGTGAATATTCTGATAAGCATATCTCGGGGTTTGTTCATATAATGGGGACAGTCGTGGCTTCTGTACTTCCTATTGGCTCGATTTTAGCACTGTATTTTGTTAGAAGTGTTCTGGTGAGGTTGGGACTTACGGTTGTGTTTACTGCTTTGTTTTCGCTGGCGATGGCTATCTTTTCGGGTGCGAGACGGGTGGAGATCTTCACAGCAGCTTCGGCGTAAGTGATGGTTCTATTGCGTTTAGTGCTCTATGATACGTGACTCTGCTAACTGGGTTTCAGGTTTGCAGCTGTTCAGGTTGTCTTCCTGACCTCAACTAGCCCCATTACCAACCTCTAAAGCTAAGGCATATGGCGAGTAAGTGAACTGCTGCCTAATACTTTCTTAAATTAGTCTTACGAGATATTGGAGAGCGCTCACAACAGACCACGAAGTTGAAATGTCCTCAACTCTCGGAAGTTCCCGACGAAATAAGTCTTTCGAAATACACAAACACGAAAATGGGACTTGAAGCTCGATCAATGACGAATGACGCTTTCTATCATGGAGCACTTTGAAATGCGTCATCAATAAAATTAGAGAAAGCTTTGATTTGGAACGTAACTAAGTGTAAGCACCTTCGACTTCTAGCAATTTTGCGTGTACCTAGTCCATTCTACAACTTGTCACGTCTTCGCTCAATCGTAGGCTTATGTACTCCGTAATCGAGTTCCGAGAGGTGTGTGCCAAGCAATTTGAAATCTGAAGAATATTGTGACTTTCATAGAGCGAGAAAAAAGTTTTGTATTCTAACCTAGCTCCCCACAATCCTGGCTGCCAACATAACACGAACACGGTTGACGTCACGTGTTTATTGCAATGGGAATTCGTGGTAGAGATGAAATGGAAATCTCTTTCAAGACCCCTTTGGAAGGTCCAAGTAACCACTGAACTAACCTACTGGAGCCTGTACATCGCCTTGCAAGATCGAAAAACCTTGAAATGTTTCTCAGAGTCGACAAGACTATCAAGCTTGGCGGTCATGCTGAGATCTCCAGAAAATTCCTCGCTCTGTCAACATCCCGAACAAGTAGGGCCGCTGATCGGACTATGAGTGTATAGAGGCACAGAGCCTCTTACAGTCGACTCTCTTTTCCGTTAGTAAACCTCTCGGCGGTTAGATTTTCACTCAGTGTCCAGAGTCTCTCGGCTTTTACGCTATCCGACGCCCATCTCGCTGGTCTTTTCATCTGGCAGTCTTCGACGTATACTCCTATCTCTTCTGTTGGCACTAAATTAGCTGGCTTTCTTCTTCTCGATCTGGTAGTTAGAGACGGTAATTTTGCCTACCATCAAGGCGTGGATCAAAACCAGCCACAACCAGTGTCGCCGCTCCCTCATCCAGAGTTTTCCAATTATCGCCAATTCCTCGAAAGAGTCCTTTCACAGCCTCTTCATCGAGCGATCTCGCCAAGTTCGTCATGATATCTGTTCCATCAGCGAGTATTTTTCAGACGGAAAAAAGAAAACGGAGACTCACTGCCAGGAGAAACAGCAAAACTCCTGAGGCCCTGCGAAGAGTACCTCGCATTCAGACCAACACTGAGCAGCACATTTGCAGTCTTGCTTTGCCCATACGCTATCGAAGACTCATAGCTTCCATCGTTTCTCAGCATACCTTCCGGTAAACCTCTTCTCGGCTCCTCGTCTTTATCTACTCTCTTGCCAGGCTCCTGATTGATGTCACTGAATCTCACAGGAGAGATGATATGTGCTTCACTGGAAGTATTGATGATCCTTTTCCTTCCATTCTTCGCCTGGAGCATCGATGGGAGAAGCAGGGTTGTGAGGAGGAAAGGACCAAGGTGGTTCGTTGCAAATTGCAGCTCAATACCCTCGTCTGTCGTAGACTTCTTACTGACGTTGATGCCGGCGTTGTTGAAGACGATATCTACTGTTCCATCTGGTCCTATGATCTGCTTTACTTTTTCGGCTGCCTGCCGAACACTTTTCAAGCTCGATAGATCTACCACCACCTCTTCAATTCTGACTGTTGGGTACAGGGCATGAATGTCCCTTACGACAGCCTGGATGTTTGCCAGAGTCCGCGAAGCAAGGATCAGCAGCTTCGGACTCTGAGATGCAATTGCGAGTGCCAAGGCAGATCCGATGCTGTTTGGAGATACGCCTGTGATGACGACTGCATTTCGAATATTAGCAAGTGCTCTAGATCTTGGTGCTGTGCTTCATTATCGGGAACTGCTAAGATGAAACTTTTCGTTCTAATTTCTGATGCAGCTCTCGACATATTGTTCATGCCGAACCCAATTTTCTTGATTCGGACATTTGCACTAGCGTAGAGTGCCTTAAAGCACGAAGACATTGGACGACATCAAGTGTTCGAAACAATTGGTTCTAGCTTGGAAATGATACAACTTGATTGAAAGCATCGATTGCAGGTATCAAAAAATTGAGCTAGAAATCAATCGTCCCCAAAGCTTGCTAGCAACGTCCCACAACAGCACCTGACATCCAAGTGCCAAAGTACAGTCAGTACCAACATCATAACCACACATCCAACCCTCTCCTATCCAAAACATCAGACGAAAAAAACTTCGATGTTGATTCACTAGAACAATCATCCTTCTCTTCATCATCAAAACACCACCAAGGGCCACCCAGCAACACACGTACGTTGAAGCACAACACCAAAACAGCAACGAGCCCAAATAGCCAAAACTTGGCGCAAAAAACACAATATAATGTAACACAACACAACACAACACAACACAACACAACAAAAGTAAACAGATCCCATAGAAACACTAAATGAATCGCTTACCACTCTTCCCCCTAATCTCCCCAGCAAAGGCCCCCGCCGCCGCCGTAGCCGTAGTCCCATGTCCGAACTCCAGGTGCGTGATGCAGGACCTCGAGGCCATGTCTGCGACCTCCTCGATAACACGACTCGAATAGTACTTGGCCTTGGCACGCTATTGTACCGCGAGCTTGTTTGGTGGCTGTTCGACTTAAAGACGTTGCTATGGAAAAGGGGGATTGTTATCACTTTTACCCCGCTTCCAAGGACGGCAGAGCGACAAGGCTGCCATGTCAATGTCAGCTCACGTGAACATTCAGGGGTAAGCGAAATAGGTAAACAAAACATGCATACTGCCAAAGTACGACCACTTTCAAGGACAATGCGAAGCAGCCGCCCATATCATGAATGTTAGATTAGGTAAGAGAAAATGTAGATCACGATGAATGGAATTTTGTAGAGTGGGTATTATCTGGTATTTCAAAGTCCGAAGATATCTAATACACAGAAAAGCGAGTCCAAGCAAAAAAATCTCTTCGTGCAATTCTGATTGAGCCACCGACGAGCCTTGCTCATGAAAAATATTCGGAACAAGGATAACGATGTCCAACCCAGTTAAGAAGTCCGAGAAGTCAGTAGAAGGACTACAAATGGGCGTCTCTCCAGCCGCCCACCCACTCAAGGTCACTGTGATCCACCTGGCGATGGCCATGATGATCACGAACCCTATCCCGAGCCCAAGGGCATTCCTTGCCCTTATCCTTTACACCGATATCCTTAATAACAGTATTCGCCTTATTATCCCAAACCCCTGCTCCAAACCCCGTGAAGCCTAATCCAACGTTTCGACGTGCCTTCCACAAATCGGGAGATTTCTCGGACTCAGACGTGCCAGTGTAGGCTCGCCTGCGTTCTCCCAACGCCGACCACTTGTCGAAAGTAGTGCGCTTAGGTGGTGGGGAATACCGAGGAGAATGTTGAGGAGCAACAATTTCCTTCGGAGGAGTATCGTGGAAAAAGAAACCATCCGCAATAAGATCCGCATCGATGTCGGCTGTGGCCCGGGCAGCCTCCGGTTGCAACTTGGGAATATTTACAAATGATGAGCTCTTCGGCTCAAGGGGTCCTCGTATCGTATCATCTTCGTTCTCATTCTTGCTTTCGTGACTCCAGGTCCTTGCATTCTGCATTTGACGTGCTTTTAATTGCTTCTCCGCTTCCTCTTCTTCCTCTTCGATATCCTCATCCCACAAGTCACTCCAACTTTTAGACACAACATCGTTCTTCTTGCCGAAGATAGATGCCAAGGATGGTAGTGGCTTGGGCTTCGACATGGTGATTGGCAGCGATCCTGAGATTGGTGTGAGGCTAGCCTTGGGCGGTCCACCCTTGAAGGGACGTCGGATAGCAAGCGACTTCATCGAAGCACCTAAGGATGAATCCAAAATTGACGCCAAAGATGGTGTCTGCTGACCAACAGAGAACCAATCCTTGTTGCTTTCTTCGGAGCTCGGGAAGAGGTCTTCGGATTGGTAGCTCTCGTCGTCTGGGATGGCCGAGAGCTGGCGGAATTGTTGTGGTGGGCTGGCATGCAAGGCCTTGGCCCAGGGGAAAGAACCGTTGTCCATCTGCGGACTTTGAATTGAAGGGGTCCGTAGTGGTTCACGGTTGGCACTGGCAATACCCCGTCTTTCAGCAGAGCAGAAATCGTCCAAGGATTCATCAAACGTAGTGAAGCTAACAACCCGCTCAAGTGCCTCACGGGCTGCCTTGAGTGATCGTTTGCGTGGATCTAAGCTCATGCATTGGGCAATCACCTCATAGGTGTCTTGGGACATTGTTGGGAAGACATCGAAGAGAGATTGCTTGTCTCGGGAAAAGTCGAGGAAAAGTGGATCAGACTCCGTGGGTGTTGTGAAGGGATTTCGTGAGAAGAGGATGTTCAACAAGCAGATACCAATGGCCCAGATATCGGCTTGTTCTGGTGCGTATCCAGCTCCGGCAGAGTCGTATTGTTCGGGGGACATGTAGCGGTCGCTACCAACAGTAGTTTCATAAGTCCATGTATCAGAGGTTGCCAAACCGAAGTCACCGAGTTTCATTTCACCCGACTGTGTCAGGAAAATGTTCTCCGGCTTAATGTCACGATGGTACATGCCCTTGCTGTGAATGTAGGCGACAGCATCGACGAGTTGGAGCATGAAGCGTCGGACGTGCTCGGTTTCCAAGGGTCCCGTTCCCGTTCGGATGGCCTCATACAGATCACCCCTTGAGCAGAATTCAAGAACAATGTAGATATGAGCTTCCGTCTCGAAAGAGTGGATGAGGTTCACAATATTGGCGTGGGACCCTAGGCGGGCATGGCAGGCGAGTTCTTCAGATCGCTCGTCCACGGCAAAGGAGGAATCTGAGTCAGTGATGGCTGATTTCTTTGTCAAGCACTTGATGGCGACGTATTCATTCGTCATCAAGTCTTCAGCCATAAAGACCATACCGAAGGACCCATGGTTGAGCGGAGAAACTGTCTTGAAGCGTCCGTCGAGGACGACCCCATCATAGAATTGATCCCTGAGGCATTCCATGATGTAGACTGTTGAGGTTGGCGGAAGGTGTGTTGTTGGAGGTGTGAAGTATTGAATCGAAGTGAGTAAGATTAAGTAGCTTGAAAAGCAGGAAAAGACTCAAAGTAGTTGTACAACCGGAATGTTTTTTTGGGGCCCCGAAGAAGACTGTGATGAAGCAATACAACAATGAAATGCTTTTGTCTTCTCTAAAAACAAGGTGGTGTCACAGCGAGCTTTGCTCGGGATGGTGGGAGATCGGAGGCGCGGAGGCGGGTCGAGGAGAGATGCGAGAGGAGGAGGTATTGCGGATAACAAACTGACAACGCTATATAAATGTATTCAACCGTCGAGAAAATGATAAACTGGTGAAAACTCCGGGATGTATCGTAGGGTCAGAGGCTCATTGATGGGTATTCGAATCGCTAACAAAGGGAATTGAGTTGTGGGTCGTAAACAGAAGGACGAAGTGTCCGTTAAGGAAAGGTGTGAAGTCGTTATGCTAACATGGAAACCGGATGAGATATGAACGAATGTCTGAGGTTTGTGTTGGACCTCAGTGAGCGGTACGAGTAAACGTCCTGCTGGATGTGGAGTGAAGTGTGGTGTCGGTGGAGGAAACGGATCGACCCAAGAATCAATCCACTCGATGAGCTGATGCCAATTGGAGTGAGTCGAGTGGAATATCGTCGTAATAGTGAACGGTGAATTCACCGAGGTTAGATACTAGCCCTTTGGATTGATGGTTGAGCTAAGCCTGCCGTTCGGAAGCCAGGCAGTCAGATCGGATTGGAGAGGAAGTCTATCGTAAGACAATCTCTGCACCCGTTGTGGAAATCATGTGTTGCTACTGTTTGCTGAAAGGAATAGGTAGTCGAAGAGCTTGCTCTCCGTCTGCCTTTCCGTTGGTAGAGGTCGAGGATGATTGCGTACCGGTCGGACAAGAAGGTGAAGGGTGATACGAGTGCGAGTCGAAGATGAGGGAACGGGGGTAATCGACGCAAGAGTGCAACTGATCTCGATCTGTCAAGAACAATCTGTTCTCACGTCTGCAAAGCTTCTGCTGGTCGTGGTGGAATGCTGTTGCTGTGAGCAACGGTGGCCGGATGACGCAGATTCGGGAGGCAACGGCAGCGGCAACAGCGACGTCGAGTTCGAAGGAGAGAGGAGAATAGAGAAGGGTAGGTGATTAGGTAGAGGCGGAAGAGAAGAGGAGGAAGGGAGGGTGAAGGTGAACTGCGTACGACGTTTGATTGTGGCCAGTCTGGGGGGGATCGTGAACAGCTTTAGAGGGATGGGGAGGGAAGTGTTGATAGGGACGAGCAACACGAGAGAGATGCAAGTCGCGGCGGCCTTGTGGCCTGGCGTGGGCGTCTTTGTGCCTGGCGCGGTGTGGCCCCACTCACCCTGGTCACTCGAAAACCCGCCGGCAACCACCAGCAGTTTCTGGCCACCCTGCTGCCACCTTTGACCACCTTTGACCACCTTTGATGAACGAGCTGTCCTGGCGGCCCTGGGGACCTTGACCGCCTCGCCACGCTACCCTCAAACTGGATCATTCGCGGTCAAAGGAACCCAGCGTGCATTGAAAGCAGCGTGGTGTCTCAATGCCGGATAAAGCGTGCTGCCAGCGAAGGCGTCAGCGCCCGCCACTGAGGAGCGTGCGATGTGAAACCGAGCGGGCTCGCACTGCGCCAAGGGCTCGCTGCTTTCAGGACTTTCGACGAGCTTCTGTGCTGGCAACAGGATCTCGCCACTATTGGACCTGATGGATCGCCCGTCAGCCAACGCGTGCCTTATGCAGTGCCTGGCCTGAGAAAGGGAAGGGCTTGGGAGGGCTTGGGAGGGAAGAGGGAAGGGCTCGACGCGGTCGATCGGCGTGCGTGGAGAGTCTCCTCCGACTCCTGTGGCCTGCGTCCAGCGTGCATCATGCGCTTTACCGCTTCCAGCAGCGCCTCTCCTGATTGGACCTGGCGGCTGGGCGGGGCGCTGCGATGGCGGCCATGATTGCTGGCTCGCACCTGGCGAACTGGGCAGGCTCGCAGGCTGGCAGCAGATTGTTCGCACTCTGGAATGCTCCACGCTGCGCTCGCTGGCCCTCGAGTGAGGTACGAACACGGGTGCCAATGTGCCATACACAGCTGCAGTTGCACTTTGCACTTGCACTTGCACTTGCGCTTGCAGTCTCAGTAGTCGAGCATCGCTCCCCAAGGACGCCGTCCTCCGTACAGCAACTTCACACGCTCCGATGACCGCTGGAGCATGGAGCAGCACAGTGAGCATCCCCCATCCCCCCATCCCCCCATCCCCTCTCCCATCTCCCATCCGCATCCTCCCAACTCAATCGGGCAATTCGCAATCTTGCAAAGGCACCACGAGGCCACGAGAACCGGCACGCAGCGCACCACAGGCGTTCTCCTCAGACGGCCTCTCCCCGAAGGTTCGAGGGTTAGGGGACGTCAGCCAGCGACTCAGCCTTTGCCCTCCCTCATGCCTTCCGCAGAATCCGCTGGAACGCGAGTGAATGACATGACCACATCTTCCCCCATCCAAGGATCCCAGCACGGATCCTCCAGCATTTGCCGCCCAATGACACATCGCAATTTTGCTTAGCAAAGGCTACGGCCGGCACACCTGGTGCACCTTTTCCTTCACGCTCCAAACCAGTCTCAGCGGGGTCGTGTGACCAGGGCTTTGAGGATAGAGGATGGGAGATGGACCAGAACTATCCAGAAACAGCTCGCAACCGCTTCAATGGGGAGATCTGTCGACATTCTTTGATGGCGATTGATCATCTGCTACATTACGAGGAGTCGAAGCTGGGAGCTCCCAGAGCTCTCCCCGCAGCGTTGGAACCCCTCAGATATGCCTCACTCGTGAGCTCATCCCTTTGAGAGCAGCGCGAATGTCACCCCAGGTACGGCCATTCATCAGCTCACAACGCGTGAAAGCTCTGGGAGCGATGAAGCACACTCCCTCGACGGATCCGCCGGAGTCGACCGAGGACCCCGCGTCACGGTAGTGGAATGCGATCAATTGAGCTCATGACGACTGATTCTTGCCCTGATGAAACGACGTGCCCGTCCTGCCGTAGATCCCATCCCTCTCCCCCCCCTCTGCTCAAACCCTCTCGTCAATTTGATGCTCTCATACCCGCCGACTCCGCCGCGTCTCCAGATCTCGATGGCCTGCCCTGGCGTTTCTGAGGATTTCTCCAGAAGGTTCTCCATGGCTGCATCGGGGCCTCAGGCCTGGGCTCGAGAAACGTCCTAAAAAGCGCCTAAATGCTCGCGGTGATCCTTCACAGCGAATCATGATGAGACGCCCTACACCCCCTCATCTATCTGGTGCTGCGATGTCGCGTCTCACTGGCTGGCGGGGGTAATTGGCTTTCACGCTCTCCAAACGTCTGACTCGCTTGGCAGGCCAGAAACACGACCCTCGCTCGTTTCCATCATGGCCAATTTAAACTTGCTATGTTCTGCAGAGTGCAGGCCGGGCTTGCTTCAGCTCCGTATGATGATCGCGGTTCGAGGTGCTTCACGCGTCGAGCGCCCATTTACCCTTCGATCGGCCTGATAAGCTCAGGGCTTTCCACTCGCCGCGCGGGTCGATCCCCATCTAATTATGGACCCCAGAGCGGTGAAGCGAGGCAGCTCGACACATGAAGAAATCATGCCTCTGGCGCTGCACTTTTGCACTTTTCTTGCCCCAGACCCCTGAAACAGGTTGACGTGCACGCCCGGTTCTCACCGTTGATGTTGCCATTGCGGGCCATTGAGGGCCATTGAGAAAAAAACCCGCCGTCGACACTGTCACTCCTGGTTTCAAGCATACAGCCAGAAGGCATACAATCGCGATCTTGAGTTGCGAAGCATCGGTGAGAGTGTTTTCGTCCACGGCGGTACACGGCTTCGTGTCCCCCAGCTGAACGTCGTACCGGCGTAGCAACGCACCCATGGCGGGTGATGGCACCATCGGGAGTCGGAGGGCCAGGAGGGCCAGGACATGTCCTCCCCCACCACGGGACCCAATGCACGCTCCCGTTGGTGGCCCCCTCCCAGTGGTGAGCGGTGGCGTCTCAAGTCATGGAGCTTCCTCAGATTTGCGTCGACTCTGGTGCATATCGTGCCTCTCTCTCTCTCTCTCTCCAGACAAGGCGAGCAACTGTGAAAAGCGTAGCCAGAGGGCAAGAGTTCCAAGTCAGCGTCCAAACGTGCCAACGCTTGAGCTCGCCGCACAGCCATCTCCACGTACCAGGTCGTCGCGCACCGGGGCTTCGCGCTGTCGGTCGTTGCGAGTTCGCATCAGCCTGACCCCACAATCGAGGTCAATCGCACGTCGCTGATACGGTGTCCCGGCCGGCCGCACCCCACCGCGCCAGGCTGTCCGTTTCACGCAACGACGTCCATCATGTCCATGGGCCTGGGCGACGATGACACGAGCGAGGAGCAAAACCCGCCGAGAGCATCGTGAGAACCTTTGGCTGCCAGCGGTGAGGGTGAGGGTGAGGGCGAGGGTGAGGGCGAGGGTGAGGGCGAGGCGAGGGCGAAAACTCTGCCCTTTGAAACTACTGCAGTCGCGTCCTGGAGGTGGTATCGATATCTGATATCGATAAGACAAGTGCCGATCTTTGAATCAATACGAGGAGGACGTCCAGGAGAAGTGGATGAGGTGGGTGAGGTGGGTGAGGTGAGTGACGGATCCAGACCAGCCAGGTACCCAACTCGGAATGCAGGGCTGGACGCAGAACTGAACTGGATGCAGAACTACTCGACGTACTGTAGAACTGGACGCAGAGAGAGAGAGAGAGTTTGCCACCAACGGGCACACAGAAGCGAAGCGAGGCGAGGCGAGAAAGAGTCCTGCCGTTCTCCACACGCACCGAACACGCACACAGTTCCAGTTCCTGAAGCTACTTTGACTTTGTCGACGTGCGTCCGGCGAGTCTGGCGAGGCTGGCGAGGCCCGTCGCCCCCCAGAGGCCGAACGGCGCCTCGTGGGACTCGTGGAGACCGCGTCGAGGACGGACGTGGCTGGCCTGGCTGGCTCTTCTGGCCTGTCTTCCTCTTCTTCCTCTTCTTCTCGCCGGTTGTCCTGTCCCGACTCCCGCAGTGGGGCCGTCGCGCTGCTCTTCCTCTGTGCAAGCTCAGACAAACTCTTTCTCACGTTCCCATTCATGTTCCTATTGATGTTCCTGTTCATGTCCCTGTTCATGTTCATGCAGATGCGTGGCGAACCTCGCCATGCCTGCACAGGACGGTCGATGTGGATCCCACGACCGAGGATCAATTCAATCAACGGTTGCACACTCAACATCTCTACAAAATGTGCCGACATCTGGCTGCTCACCGCCATCCCAATCTTAAAAGTGTGAAAAGTGTGAAAAGTGTGAGGCCCAGTGAGGCCCACGACACGCTCGACGGGCGCGTTCTTGGGGCCTAGGCGTATCGGTTGTCACATCCGAGCCCTTTGCCAGAGCGTTGCAGAGAAGCCTGCAGGACGTTTTGCCCACGTTCAACCTCTCTCGCCTCTCCACCACCACTCAATCTCACCCAACACCACCGAAGCAGAGAACCCGTATGCACGTTGCTGCACCGCTGCTGCACGCAAGGACGGCGTCCTCACTGGTCGAGATCCCGCTAGACCGCAAGTTGATCTTTGCGACCGGACCAACTGGGACCAACTGGACCAACTGGACCAGCGCGAAAATTCTTTTCACTTCACCGCCATCTTGCACCACGGAAATCAATATTTTCATAGCAACGCGCCGAAGGATCCTCTGAGGTGAGAATGGAAACACCATCTTCAGATATCGAGGTCGTCCTACTGGATATCGGTGGGTGCATCCCGGAACTTTCTTTTTCCCTTGCGCTCCAGCACCGCGAGCAGCAAATCAGGGCTCCCAGACGATCACGTGTAGACACATCGGGCTGACTCCTGTTGGTTCATTCAGAAGGAACGGTGTGCCCGATCTCTTTTGTGAAAGACGTCCTGGTAAGAACATTGCACCTCTCCTTCTCACCGCATATCCTCCACTCCGGGTGGAAGAGAGTCTGTCATGAGATCCTTCGAATGTTTGTTGAGTCGCGTCGCTTCTCTTCTTGGCCCTCGGATTTCAGGCGCCGTCGTTGCTGCGTTGAGGTCAAGTGGCCACGGCAATCATCGACCGCACTCCCAATGGCAGAGCGATACTCGGGACAATCCGAGCCAGCCCTCTCCCGCCGTTTGCCAATGCCGTGGGATCTGCACATGCGAGCACAAATAGCAAAGGAACATTTCCCATGTTTGTGATGGATCACCTGGATATGCACAAGTGTTGCCATCTCGAAGCAGCACTCGATGATTCGCCACTCCCGGCCACTCGGGCAGCTAACTCGAGGATTCCGTGTGGAGGTGCTGCATGTTTCCTATCATAGACATTGGGAAGCCGATGAGTGGCACGAGATTAGCAACCGCCAGCCACAGCCCGTGCGGTTGGTTGCTTCTTCCTGCAGCCAGGGACTGGTATTCTCCGTTTCGATCTGAATGGACAATGTCAACATCTGCATCATGACACGAGACATTGCGGGGACCAATCCCTCTTGGCAGTCCCGACCATCTGATTCCTGCCCTCTCTTCGTGGCAAGGGCAACTTCCACATCGGTTTCTTCAGCACAAATCTATACTTCCTTCTGTCACTCTAATCAATGTGCCGACGCACGCCAACTCCACTACCCCGCAAAAGCAACCCCTTTCGATGACCTAACCTTATTCATCAATGGCCAGCCATCAACTGACATCTCCTCCAGTTCCCTTACGCCCTCAAAGCACTAGACGACGTCCTAGCCACACAATGGGACTCGCCGTCCTTCACCCCATACCGTGACAACTTCCCTGCCGAATATCGTGCATCGCCCTCCGCTTTCAGAGCACATGTCCACGACCTCGTATCTCGCGATGTAAAGATCGCCTATCTCAAGAACCTTCAGGGATACCTCTGGGTCCGGGGATACGAATCTGGCGAGATACGCTGTCCTCTGTTCCCTGACATCTACCCTGCTTTTCAGCGGTGGCATAAGGCTAGCGTCCCAATCGTGATCTACTCATCCGGTTCTGTAGCAGCGCAGAAGTTGCTTTTCCAGTACACGGACTCGAAGCCACATGCCGACTTGAGAGGGCTGATCAGTGGGTACTTTGACACTGTCAATGCGGGATTTAAGATGGAGAGGGGTAGTTATGAGAATATTGCTGCTACGAGGAGTGAAGCCATTGGGAAGTGGTTGTTTCTAAGTGACCGTGTGGAGGAAGTTGAGGCCGCGAAGGAGGCGGGTATGCAGTCCTTTGTCGTGGTTAGAGAGGGCAATGCTACCTTGAGTGACGACGAGAGGCAGAAGCATGTCCTAGTTACGAGCTTTGATCAGATCAAAGTCAAGGGTGTCTAAGTTAGAATGGACTTTTCCTATTTCCATCGCATTGGACCTCTCAAGACGCGATCCTTTCCCGCTACATGGCCATCAACTGCACATAGAGAAAACATGATCTCTGCAAATGATCAACGCAACTTCAAACTTTCAAAGCCCTCACTAGATCCTAAACCTGTCCCAGCTTCCTATCTTCATACTTTCTCATCTTCCCAAAATAGTGCCCAGTACATTGCTAGAACAATTATTCTCCGTCAATGATTGACCTCTTGCCGAAACACAAATCTGGTTTCAATCCTCAGCAATACGAATAGGATATTACTATTTCCTCCTTTCCATACTACTCCCATCATCAATTCATAAAGCGCAATCAACATCCTTCGAGATCGTGAAAAGCCACCCTGTCTGTTATAGACCAGGCACATTCAGTCACCCTAGCCAGCATCACTACCTCAGCATCGAACAAAGAGACACATGAAAATCTACATCCCGGACGTGTCGATATTTTCAACGTAGTATGAATAATACCTCAATTCAAATCTTTCGTATCATCTTACATTTGAGAAGCATATAGAAAGAGCACTATTGCCGCATTCAAGCACCAAGACTACCAGACCACAACCCCGGGTAAGTCCACCTAGACTTCTCTCCGTAGGCATTCATTCATCTTCTAGCCATCCACCAAACCAAGCACCAATTCTAAGCTAAATTCCAAACGATTCGTACAACTTGCTACTTCCGCCGCTCGCAATTGTCCATTTGTTCAACGCAGACATCACCATTACGAACAATCCAACATCCCCTCTTCCTCTCCCTCTCCCTCTCCCATTCCCATTCCCATTCCCATTCCCATCCCCTCCCCTCCCCACACACACTCAATCGCCCCAAGACCAACCCAGCCTCCACATAACCTCACCAATCGCCCTACTATCCCAAAGACAAAAAGTCGTCAAAAAGTCTGGTGTTAAAACAGAACATTCACCTCCCCAACAACTGCCCAACCATCTACCAACAATACAACTTACAAGATTCCAAACCCCATTAGGGACTCTGAGAGATTGGATGAAGAGAGCACACCTCACCTTGAAACTCAGCTGCAGAGACGTTTCTGTAACTGAGGTAGGTATCAACAAACGTACAGTACTACCCGAACGAGCTCCACAACCAGCCCCAGCCTCAAGCACAGCCCGTGGGTTCTTCATCCGGGATTCCTCTCACAAGAACCCACGGAAGGAGATGGCCAAGTCCCCTAGAGGCACCAGGCTTCGAGGTACTCCAGGACCGCAAGAAGGGCTCATCAGTCTTCCTTCCTTAAGATCATTCCTACAACGATGAAGACGGAGACGGGGACGGAGATTCGTTCACCTGCCACACGCAGCTATATAGATAGGACCGTCTCAACCTCCGCTAACCACCCCTTCATACCCCTTCCTCCCATCGAAACGTCGCCATCCTTGATAATGAAATCATTCCTGCCGGCCTTCTCATACTTAACTCGAACCTCGGTTTTGATTTGAACACCTACGATGACTAGCTTGCTTCCTCTCTGTTCGTAGAGCCTCTTAATATCTGCATTGCCTACCCCAACTCTAAAACCCAAGGGGAGGACATCGCTGTCGATGGTGGAAAGACAGGCGGTGATTGCTAGTTTGTTGGATGGAGAGAGATTGGCGAGAAGGCGAGAAGAGCGGGATGGATGTCGTGCTTCGATTTAGATATCAGTACTGGGTTATGACTACGTTATACATGTTGTAGTAGCTTCTTCCACCCTCCACCCTTCTCCCTCCTGCTTGGGGATGCGCCTTGATAATGAAATATGTGAGGATATTGTGAGGAACGAGCAGAGCAAGTCATACAGTTGTATTCAAGAATAACTAAGACAACCTCTAGAAGAGGGTGTGGGGAGAGCCTGTCTAATATACAGGCGCAA
>QYAJ01000124.1:75473-171065 GCA_003988865.1 Phialocephala sp. D728
CGCTTCCTTTGAGCCTGCAGGACAAAGCATGGAAGGCGCTAGTCCTAATCTGGCAATCCTAACCCTTTGTATGCCTTGGTGACCGATATTCGTCACAGATATCCTCTAATGCCTCACTCAGCGAGGGGGGTGTTATTCTTCTTCAATAACGCAATTAAGTTCAGATCAAGGACTTGCCTGGAGTTTGGTAGATAATTGCGTTTGGAAAGCTCCTCGTAGCTCTTACTAGACGTGTATGTTCCATGCTGCCGCCTTGTTATGAGATGGTACTTGCCCACTGGCATCCCCGTACCGCACCAATGTTGGGAATAGAAGTCGAGACCTTCAATGTCAAGAATGTCTGTACGAATAACAAGTTTCCTACTCCCTTGAATGTACGAAATGCGGGCGAATACCGAGGATAGGTGAATCTCTTACCTAAGCCCCGACATTTATACCATCAGAAATTCTGGCTGGAGGCTGGATCGCCTGAGCCGTTTGAAGGTCAAGCGGGATATGCACTTGTCATCGTCAGATTATGATCGGTGCAGGAGACTTGACACTTCGACGCAGCGTGAGGGAGACAACAGTGGGGCCGAATAGAGACTCCCCACCCGTTGCCAAAAATTCGCAAGGACGAGAACGAAGATAATGTCATCCAGAAGTTCAGACGTGGAAAGGAAGTCTTCATAAGTGTCGGGCACTATTCTAATTCCGAACAATCGAAAAGAGGTAGAACTCAAGCAGAGAAAAGAACCAATGACGGAAGCTCAACTGAACGAGCAAGAGAAATGGTTGATGAGTCTATCAAAAGCAATCTCTGCGATCCGAACCGAGTCTTCCTTGCAGTGTTCGGAAGGAGTTGTCATTTGGCTTCAAACAATGGACAAAGTAGACGTAGAGCAGATGAGAAGCAGGGGAGTTCGAAAATCTTCATGGAAATCAACTCTGATGCAAGTCTCAAACCATAAGCAGGAAAGAGAGAACCGAGTTTTGGAAAAGCATCAAAGCAGGCACTATCGAGATGAGAGCAGCATCATCACTAATTTGTCAGCAACCGCTATGCAATACGTACACTATGCATCCCAATACGAGCTCCACTGCAAATGCAATGATTGCAACCGCCTAAACCAGAAAGAGCCACCTCATATTCGCATCGCTACTAGGATCCACAACCGTTTTGCATCCTACTGAGCACCAATCATACTCTTCGGTAAGAACGCCCAGACAGTCCCAACAATCGCCAGCACCGAACAGACTGTAATCAAGAAATAACACAATATTCTCTCCTTGAAACTGACCTCCTTTCCGAATATCTTCAGGTAGAACATCAGTGGTAATATAACACAAATAGTAAAGCAGAGTGTGCTGCCCATGAACGCCATAATGCTGTCGAATGCCGGAAATATAATGCTAATAATGACAAATACAATAACAATAAACACCCTAATTACAACCCTTAAAATGCCTCTGGTGTAGCTTGAGAGGCCAGTAAGAGCTTGAGAGTCAGAGATAGAGGCTGGATCGAGACCGGCGAGTATTTCAACGGTAGAGACGATCGGGCGAGCGTTGAGTGGGATTTTGGTAAGAGGAATTATAGCTATGAAGACGCTTATTAAGATGGAGAGAGCGCGCGGATAGCCGGAAGTGTTGATTATATTTGCGGTGATTTCGTCCATGACGCCGTCGCCAAACATTAGGATGCCTGCTACAGCGGTAGCGCAGTCAAGAAGATACTGTGACATTATTAGATAGGGCTTTAGAAGGTGGAAGAGATAGAAGTTACCGTGAATGTGAACGTAATTTTGACGGCCTTGTGGAATTTGTACGGGTGTCTCATGTCTCGGTAGATGTTGGGAAAGACTGAGTGACCACCCCATGGGGACATGAGGAGGCCAAAAGAAAGAGGTAAGGTGAGCCAGTTGTTCGGAAAGAGGTAGGTTTCTGCTGGTTCACGCAGAGATCCGGGGGTGTGAGGCTTTATGAATCCGTCCACAAATACAATAAGAACAACTAGGGGTAGTTAGTCCTGCAAATCAAAAGATTGAGAAGGCATTGTGAGTTCTCATCCTGAAGCTCAAAGTCCGTATTTCAGAACCGATATCGAAGGCGATGAGAACTTTGGATTTACTGCCTGGGACAATGAAAAACTCTTCACTTACTGCAGAAACATGAGAATATCCCAACGACACTGCTAAAGCTAAGCAAGCGAAGTGGTGCAAAGTTCAGAGGTATCAATAGAATGCCACACAAAATCTTCCATTGAATCACACCAACCCCGGGTATCAAAAGATCAATAGTATCCGCGAAAAGAACAATCAAAGCAACGCAAGCTGCCAGCAGTTCTAAGGTGAACAAGACGCTGGTAGCAATACGAGCCTTCTGGCCATATGACACATATGCGAGGTCAGCAAATGTTATGAGACCAGCGTCGCAGTCCATACATTTGGCCAGTAGTTTGGCCGTATAAGCAGTGACAACAGCAGAGAGCAGCAAGAAAATCATGCCACAAATCCAGCCTGAATATCTGATACCCATGGGAAGACTTAGAAGCCCTACTCCGATCAAGACATTCGTGGAGTTGAAGACAGTCTGTGGAAGCGTGGACTGGCCGGCGACGACGAGGACAACCTTTCCGTCCTGTTCGATTTCTTTCACAAGCAGAGGTTCATGCTCACCAGGGCTAGTTCTGCTAGCTTGTTGCTGTCTCCATAATTGCCCTGCGTGGGCCATCGAAGACTCGGTCAAGGAGGATCGTATGGTTCCGTACGAGGTCCCATCATAACTTCCTGCTAAAGGTGTTGCCAGATGTGGTGCAATAGCGAATATGGATGAGTTGCCTCTGACACTGCCGATGTTGCTACCTCTAACACTGCCTCGCATGCTTCCAAATTCAGCACCCCATCGCTGCGGGCCCGAATCTCTTTGTTCCGAAGGAGCATAGGGATCTAGCTCAGAAATTGCCGATTCATCATCCACTGCCTCTTCAGGGCTGCCATTGGCCTCGACTTGTGCTTTGAGCAACGAGGTCCGAGGGATATGTCCATAGTCCGCCCTGCCATAGTGGATCGTGTCTTCTTCGTCTCGTTCTTGGTCATCATGGAGAATGAAGGAGGGTCGTTGTGGGGTGACTTCCAAAAAGCCTGCAGCTCGAGTCCAGCTTCTAGCGAAATTCTCAATACTATTCACGCCCCCAATTTGTGCGATAGAGTTTAGACGAAGGGCGATAGAAGACCTGGAAAAACTATTAGCACTGTCATCGTGCTAGAAAGGTAGAAAGGCAAGCTACCTCCGCCTCCGTAGCTCCCCGTGCTGGTCACTCTCGGACCGCTCCCCTGGCGCATCTAAAAGTGCCGAAGACGCTGATGGAGAGCCGACGGTTTGCTCGTCGAATCTGATGCTTCGACCACCGGTAGAGCTCACAGACCCTCTGTGAGAGCTCGAGGTCCCATACTGATACTCATCCCAAGTCGTGGGCGTTTTCCGACTCATGATGGCAATCCCAATGACGTACTGCACAGGGTACAACTCTCTACCCCTCTGATTTGGTAATAATATACAAGTGAAAGTAATTAGATGCGCCCCGATTAATGAAGACAAAAGAAGGATGGACAAGAAGAAAAAGTTTAACGGCTTGTGACAAGATTTTGGCGGATTATGCACGCCTGGATGTAGGTCTTATCAGGAAAGCACACTATCCATTGGTCAATGTCACCCCAAGCCACGAAAATCCATGGTGCAATTCGATCGCAGTCAACGGCCGACCAGTACACAAGATGAGAGAGCGCGAAAAGTTTTGATCATCTAGATATTGTTGGAATTTGAAATATGCTCTGCAATATCTCATATTTGTTCTATCGAAGCCAACTTTCAGAATTTCAAATTTCCCATGGTGTTCGAGCGATGGCTCCGTCCCCAGCGTGGATCTGCGAATGAAGGTTAAGTGGGGCGCTGAGGGGCTTTGGCGGATAAGAAAAAGCAAGGCAAAGCGCCTCACGAAAAGACAGCTTTTCATCATTCGACATGAACCGATGTCAGCCGAGTCCGCCACCAACCATTTCCCCCCTTGATAGACATGCACAATCTGCAGCATCTTGTGAAAGGGAAACTGAGCACTCACATTTCAGAGGGTCAACTGGCCTGAGACAAAATAAGGTTACCTAGGTAATCGTACTTTTTCAGTACGCACGTTGGGGTTCAGACGCATCGTCTCTCAATTGACCACTTCGTATGGGAAGATAGGAAAGGGAGCTAATGGATCAACTGTTGGTAGAAATACTGGATTGAGTTGCAGTGCTGCCAAAAGAGTATGGTATTCATCTAGACATTCAGTGCAGAATTGCCAGACACACCACCACACCCACGGATTACCAACAGCTGTTTTCAATGCTTATCTTTGAAAGAATTCCTAAAAATTTATCCAGAGTGAACATGCCATGTTGATGCCCTCTCAGCACTTGATCGGGTATCGTGCATGCACTTCCTCATCCCCCCTGTACGCCAACAACACCACAGCAATATCCCATGGCAAGTCTCGCTAGCAGCAACCAGGACGGAAGTTTCATTTCAAAACGATGGCGAAATTGTTTCTCGCCTTCCCTGTGCGAAGCTCCTCCTTTTTGAAGACGATACTCTGATTGACCTTTCCAGCATCCAGTCTCCATAGGTAATACACCAGCTTATTCGATAGCTTCTTCTCGACCTTGACATACCCTAGGCTGTCCATGATAGATTCCAGCCTGGTCTCGTCCATGTACCTCGAGTTCGTGACACATGGTGCTGGTAGAACCAGAAACAAGCTCGGGACGTAGTCCTGGAGACTTTGGGGCAATTTCTGAATCCTCAAGAATTCCAAGGTCCGGAGGAGCATCTTGCCTCTTCCTAGAGGATCGGGCACGTAGTTGAGGACTAAGGATAGGCTAATAATATCGAATTGCTCCTCTTGATCACGTGGAAGAGGCCTCGCCATGAAATCCTGTTGCGTGATTCCTTCAGCTTGGCTGTTCAAATCGATTCTCTCCATATCGAACAAACGGCTTTTTGAACAAGCATTGGCGATACTTAAAGCTCCAACTTCCAACATTCGAATTGGTTGTCCATTCTTCGCTCGTTCCTTCAATGCTGGCACCACAGACTGCAGCCATTCCATCAATACCTTCGAGCTATCACCACCTCTTTCATTAGCCTGGCCGAGAAGGCTTGCTTGTTGGTAGCTTTCGATACCGCCCTGTGCCTCAATCTGCTTTGCGAGTATTTTAGCTTTAGCATCATCTCCGTCAGCCAACGCCTTTGCTCTCTGTTTCTCAAGTGTATGATGGGTCCGGATAAGGGTCCTGTTTTTTTTGCTAGAAATGGAGCGTATAGGCTTGGCGGTAGGAGGCCGTCCGTGGGAGAGAGATTTCAGCTTCGTTCTCTTTTTGACTGTGGCCATGCCGATGACTCGAGAGATATGCTGTAGGTAAGGCTGAAATTTTCGATTTGCAAATTCAGTCTCATCTGAATATGGGGGTCGGGTTGAAGATCACGTGCCACGGAAACTTTTGCGCCGACGGTTGGCTCAAGCGAGAACCACACAAATCTCGAATCTCGAAATTCCTGCGAAGAACTTCTTGACAAGCTATTCCGCCATCACGACCCGGACGACAACCACAACTACCTTCACCATGGCACCAAAGGACCAAAAGAAAGGTATAGTCTCCTTCTAATCTATTGAATGATGCGACATTATGGTTGCGATTCGTCGCAATCTTAATTTGAACTTTTCACCACCAGACTCGGCAGCATGCGACGTTGGGACGAGGAGGATGCGCACAGCAGTAGCAGATATTGCGAGTTCTTCAAGAGCGATTGCTGATGCGTAAGTTTTACAGGTGCTGCCACCAAAGGCAAGGGCAACAAGCAAGCCAGCGCTGCTGCTAAGGCTGCTTTGAAGGGCGTAAGTTTTTAATACTCTGAGGATATCTATGTCGATGCTAACGTAGAACAGACTCACTCTCACAAGGTCCGCAAGGTCCGTCTGTCGACTACCTTCCACCGACCAAAGACCCTTCAACTCTCCCGCGACCCCAAATACCCTCGCAAGTCCATTCCTCATCAGCCCCGCCTTGATGAGCACAAGGTCATCATCCACCCTCTCAACACTGAGAGCGCCATGAAGAAGATTGAGGAGAACAACACTCTTGTTTTCATCGTCGACATTAAGGCCAACAAGAGACAAATCAAGGAAGCTCTCAAGAAGCTTTACGATATCGACACCGTCAAGATCAACACCCTAGTCCGGTATGTACATTTATACCCTTGGTGTAGAGGATACTGCTAATATGGAATGACAGACCTGATGGATCAAAGAAGGCTTTTGCTCGCCTGACCCCTGACGTTGATGCTCTCGACATTGCTGCCACCAAGCTTGCCATTGTCTAAATGTTTGGTTTTGAGTCTGGTTGGACTGGGTGGGAAGGGGTTACGATATGGTTATGGGTTTCATCAGTCATCAGCAGGAACGGTGGATACGGTCCTAGCAGATGTCACTTGCATCTGGACGGCGTCAAATAAGATACATACCAATCGATTCGCACGCAAAAGTGCTTTCAATCCCGCCAGATCCGTTACTCATATGCTTCATACAACGTGTGAATCCTTCCCACTTGATAGACTTATATTATGCCTCATGCTATTGAGGTGTCTATGCTAGTCGTAAGAGTGAAGTCCGTTTTTACATTTGCCGGTATCCATACATAGCCTGTTTCAATCGTGTCCAGGCGTCTAGTCATACAATACTTTCGATAATTCCAATCCTCGCTAAAGCCTCCTGGCCTGGCGTCCCCAGTGTTTCTTTCTTCCTCCCCTTATTGTTGGTTTCTCATGGCATCTAGGTGCTTAATGACGGTCAAGTTCGCATCGAGGAATCGGTCCACGCAATTCTGTGCGCACGTCTCCTCGTTCCTATCCAGCTTTCCACTTCGAATAGTGCCCGTGACGCATTTTCTCCAGCAGATATCTGTGAGAGAATGGACAGCTATGGAATCGAAATGTTAGTGAAGCTTTAAAACTTGCCCTTGAGAATGAGAAAAGGTAAGATGGGAGCCGAATTAAAGGATTAAGCCTGCGCATAAAGGGAGAGTCAACTTGATTTACTAGAAGAAGTACTAACATTGCTGTATCCTTGCCTTCTGGCTCTCATTCACAATGAATTGCTGCAGCTCCTGCTTGTCCTTCTGCGAAAGCTTGGAGAGATCCAGATTTTGATCCAGGGATGAGGATGGAGAGTCCATTGTGCTAAGGGATATGTGGAACGCGCGTAATGGTATATTGACTCTTGGGTATCAGTTTTAAGAGCTTGTTGCGCCTGCGATAAATTTTGGCTGCGGAAATCATGACGATGAAATATAACACGTGATTGACAAGGGTCTCGGATATTGGTATTGATGGATATCCGGACCAGAGAACTTCATCTACGGCACAACAGAATAGCGATAGTCCGATCGATTAGTCAAATTCAGACTGCTATTTGCGCAATCTTATGATGTTCAATCCTAGTAGGGCTTTCCTAACAGCCAAAAATAGCAAAGCCAGGAAGTATTTGTATTTAATGTCCTCATTCTAATCATTCAATTGACGGATCAACCGGGAAGTGGCCTAGGAGGAGCTTTGCAAGTGCAAATATTTCTTGAAATGGCAGTCGAGATCGACTTGGTCCAAGAGATATAAAGGAAGAAGTCTGGCTATTGCAAGATCTACGATCTCCGAACGCAGGCTCTAAAGTCTTTCTCATTAATCACAGCGCAACCCTCCTGTTCATCTTGCCTTCTCAAAAAACTGTTCAAGCCATTGCACTATGTCTCAAATCACACGGTATGGACTGGATCCGGCCACAAGCATCAATGTCGTTGCATCTGGGGACAAAAGACGGTCGAACCCAACGCTCATATTTCTGCACTTCTGGGGTGGCTCATCCCGCACCTTCGCCCAGATAATCTCTCACCTCTCCCCCCATTTCCACTGCATAGCAATCGACTTCCGCGGATGGGGATCTTCTACTGGGCCACAGACTCCAGAAGCTTATTCAATAGCCCACCTCGCGACAGATATCGAAACGCTGATCCCCCAACTGAGCGTCGAAGAATTCATTTTGATCGGACATTCTATGGTAAGTCTTGCCTTCTCAGAGAAGTTTTCTACTCTCTATTCTTTGCTGTCTCTAGAGACGGCAGTTCAAGAAGTACTCCTTGACACATGAATTTCTCATTACTCCTTGGATAAGCAATTCTATCACCAAAATGTATGACAGAGGGTTTGCTGACTCCGAGATTCTGCGTTCAGGGTGGGAAAGTCTCACAGCTCGTCGCCGGGAGACACCAGTCGCCAGGGTTGAAGGGGGTTGTGTTACTCGGACCAGCTCCACCAACGCCTTTTGAGCTACCCCCCAATATGAAGCAGCAACAAATCGGTGCTTATTCTAGCCTCGAGTCTGCTGAATTCGTCGTGAGGAATGTTCTATCGTCTTCAAAACTTTCAGATGAAGTCGTCTCAGCATTGGCTGAGGATATGTTGCAGGGAAATGAATTCGCTACTAAAGCGTGGCCTGCCTATGGGATGGCTGAAGACATTCTGACAGAGACGAGGAGTATCACTTTGCCGGTTTTAGTAATTGGTGGGGAGCTGGACAAAGTTGAACCAGTGCAGAGGTTGAAGATGGAAGTCTCAGAGAACATTGCTGGGGCAGAGATGGTTGTGATAAAGGGATCAGGCCATCTGTTGCCCATTGAAGCTGCGGAGCAGGTTGCAGGATACATCGAATATTTTATCAGGAAGCTTTAGAGCAGAATGTTCAATCAATTCAGGCGACTGAAACCATTTGAAATTTTTCTATACTGTTGTGCTATACTTTAAGCTGAATATGCGACTACTTTAACACAGAATCCTTTAATCAGGTCCGAAATTCATCATCCCGAACAAGTCAGCCTTCCGTGCCATAAAATTATCTCTTTGACCTGAATTTATCCTACAACAGGATCCAACATGGAAAATTTCGACTTCAATCTGAAAAGGACTCAGCGTCGGAGTCGATTTCTCTGAACAAGGTGTATTCGAATCTGCCATCGACCTGCGCTGCAACACTTTGCCTTATGGTAGCCTCTTCAGCTTCGCTAAGAGGATACTCAGGGCTCTGGTTCATCACAGACAAGAGCATACCCTGGTTCGTGTCTTGCAAGGTCGAGATATACGCAAGGATGCTGTTGCAAGAAAAGGACGTGACTGCGTGAATATTGAGAGCACGCAGGTGGTGCAGACCAGCCATGCCATGCCAAAGGTCATCCGTGATATCATATCCACTAAACCATAGCTCTTCTAGATTGTATAGCTGAGACGCTAGTGTCAAGGTCTCTTGTGTGCGGAAATAATCGGACGTTGAAAGTAGGTTCAAGTATTTGAGCTTGCTTAATCGAGAAATGGACGAGACGAGATCGTCAATGTCATCACGAAAGCCGCCTTCGGGATCTGCTCGCAGCTCCAATGACTCGAGTGTGGTTTGATGTGAAAGTGCTTTGTGAAAATCACCGTTGCCGACCATGGGATAGCCAACAACTTGAAGTTTCTGGAGTTTGATGTTGTTGGACAAACAGACTTGAGTAAGAATTGCCGGTCCACTGCCTAAGTTTCTTAGTAGAAGCTCGCGGAGGCTATTGCACTTGCTCAACCAAGCAACGATTTCAAGATATACATCGTTCTCTGTTGCCTCGAGGTTAATCAGGCCCTCGGCATCGGAGATCTCGAGGCTTTCGAGTGCTTCGCAGCCTTGGAGATAGGATAAGTTCTTGATTGCATCTGACCTAAGCCCATCGAGACTTAATTTCTTCAAAGAATGAGCATGATGATTCAGGGAGAGAAGACTCATAGGGCCAACTGAACCTGCACTAATAGCAGCAAAGGATCGAAGGGTGTTCGATCTCAAGCCGCTGAAGAACGCGGCCAGGTCGTTATCAGCATCTGCTCGGAGACAGGTGAAGAATGTCAAATCGTCAAAGCCGTGACAATTATTTCCAATGGCAGTAGCCACGCTCGCGTTTAGAGCAGCACCATCCCACAGAGTCATACTCTTGAGTTTCGATAGACGACTAGCCCACTTTGACAGAGCTGTGCCGCTGATATTTCCGGAAAGATCTTCCACAGCTACTGTCACTCTATTCTGACTCGCCGACTCGCTGATGAAGCTGGTTATTGACTCTCCGATGAGTTCGAGGATGACTGGGATGTCGAGACGCTTTGGCCCTCGGACTTTCTGTTTCATTGGAGTCTCTGGTGATTTGAGGAAGCCAGCCATGTCATCTGCGAAGAAGGTTTCCAGGGCATTTTCTCGAAACATATTTTCTTCGAGCAAATATGAGAGGTTCCGGAGGTCGAGGGACCGAATCCATAGGCAATAGGGATATGCAGTATTTCCAAGACTTGACCGAGTGATAGACTTCCATTGCAGTGCCCATTTGAGAACCGTCCTTTTCTGCGCAGCTAATCGACCCTGAATTGTATCGTTCTGGTTGAAATCGGCATCGTTACCTTCGCTGCTAATTACGGCCCATTGATTGTGGATCCTGGTATAGTGTCAGGACGCGTCTCGCGTTGTTAGTGTTGGGAACACTTACCTGTAAAGCCATAAAAGAGCTGGACTGACAAGGAACTTTCCACTCAAGGCGCAATTGAATAGAGTACCAAAATCCTGCCTATTGGCAAGCTCCTCGCAGACTAGATAGAAGAAATCGGTGGGAAGTTCCAACATTGCGAAGGAGGAAAGCAAACACGGACTTTTTCAAGATTTTTACCGACGATTCAGACGCGCTAGATGGAGAAAATTATATTGTTGTAGTTCACAGTGTTGCTTGATGTATGTTGTTGTTGACTTGAAGGCGTGGGTCAGGCAGACGCGGGGTACTGTAATGTAAGTGCGCGTCATTCGATTCGACGACGCGACTTCTCGCCAATCTCCAATCGAGTCGAATTTCTTGTCATCAAATGTCCGTAAAAGACTAGCGACATATAGGCATTCCATTAATGACGAAAGATCAAAAGGTCCATTGAGAGCTCTCTCAAGCATCATGGCGATCTTGGTCTTTACGCTTACCCCTGAAGCTATTGGTAAGCTTCATGATGCTCTCAACTGCCTGGGTAAATTCAGCGAAGCTGTGTCAATAGAAGCCTCTCATGACAAGGTCTGTGATGTCAGACATTCGATAACTTTTCCTAACTTTTTATAGCTTGTTTTGACTGCTCTTAATTCATCAAAGTCTGCTTATTGTTCCTTCACTTTGATTGGAAACAAGTTCTTCTCCAAATATCTTTACAGTCCTGTAAGACCAAGGAATCAAGCGAAGGAAAAGTTTAATTGCAAGATCTACAACAAGGTTTGTCATATGTCCTTACATGTTCGCGGCCTGGTTTCTGAGTTTCTCATAGGCACTCCTGTCTGTTTTTAAAGGACGGGTGGTTGACCCGACCAGGGAGAAAGACACAGCGGTTGAGAGGTGCGAAGTTTTGGTGGAAGATGGAGAAGGCAAAGCTAAGAGTAGATTCGTTATCAAAATGGTTTGCAGACACGGTTCGTGCTGCCGTATTGGTATGGTTCTTTCTTGCTGACTTTATAGGCGTCCTGAAAACTTATCGCTTGACGTTCGAGTCCGTCGCTCCTATGCATGCTCTATTCGTCAAGGAGAGTGCGAATAACTACTGGGCAATCTCGTCTAGGACCCTAAAAGAGTTTGTTGAGCATTTTGGTCCAGGCACAGAGCAACTTGACATTTATTCGGAAGATAGTCGTGTCAGCTTCACCAGCTATACCGAGAAAATTATGTCTGGAAATGGTACACACGCACCTTTTGGAAGATAATAATGTGCTAATAGCAGTTCAGAAATTCTAAAGCAGCCCCTGCATACAACTATTGCTGTAGACGCTCTTGAGTTTGGCGAGTTTGCAGTTGAGGAGAAGCTTCACATTATCATCAGTGTGAAAGACTTCAAGGCGATGGTCGCACACGCAGGAATCATGAATACCATGGTCAAAGCCTTGTATTCACGTCCATCAAACCCAATGCAGCTGTCTTATAGTGATGAGGGCATCATCAGTGAGTTCATTTTAATGACTATTGGTGAATCTAGGGGTGCCTCAGCCACACCTGCGCCAAATGCTGCCAGAGTAGGCTCGAAACTCCCCGCCTCCAGACAGCCCCTCGAAGCCACTTCGAGTCCGAAGAGAACTGCAGCTTCCATGCCACCTCCACCCATAAGTGCTGCTCCCAGTCTCAATCGCGAGACTACGAAGCCAAGTGTCTCCAGACCTTCTCCCCCACCTCCGCAACCTAGTATTCAATCTCAGGCTCTTTTCCTTCCTGAAGACGACGATGATCGAAGATGGGACCCGGCAAATTTCGACGAAGAGGAAGATGAAATGCTGCTCTGGGACACTGGTGGAGACAAGGTAAGAATCATTGATTATCTGCGGGGCTGCATGCTGATCTTAAGAAGGATGCTGCCACCATGAATTCTGCTCGCCGGATACAGGACTCAGAAAAACAGAACCAGAGTACCAGTGGTGGAGCCAGACCGTCCGCACTAGATAATAGTGGTCCTTCCACGGTACCTACTCAACGTCTCGCACCCACTCAAAGACTCTCAGAGGTAGAAATCTTCATCCTTCTCATTCGAGAGTCACTGACGAGTTTAGGTTCGGGGAATATTTGATGACTGATGAAAGCAGCCTATTAAAGGCGTTTTCGTCGATGACCGAGGGTTGCGATGCTCGCTGTTGTGGCGAAACGCGAAGGTTCTCACCCGTCTTGTTATAGAGACGCAACGGAGATATTGCTAGTGAGTGAGCTCCTCTAAGGAGGAGCGTGTCATGTGGTGAGACAAATCCAGCTAGTAGCACATCCAGCTCCGATACCAGAGATCTTACACTCTGGCGGAAGGTACTTGGAGGATGCAATGATATTCCATTTGCCTTTTACATCTCCATCTGTTGTGTCTGGTCCACAGTTGCCGTGTTCGCCCCATCCCCAGGCAAGAACTTCTCCGTCCCTAGTAAGTCCAAGGCCGTGTTCACTACCAATAGCAATTTGCGATAATGGTGGAAGTCCGGGTGGAGAAAGCTGTCCATGATCGTCTCTGCCCCATGACAACAATGCTCCATCTTGCTTGAGAACGAAAATGCTACCCCAGCTAGCACCCACATCGTTCCATTGAGTTACCTCTTTCGGAGCTGAAGATTTGACGCCTGACTTGCCAGAGCCAAGGACTGTATGCTGTCCACCTGCGGGCTCACTAAGAAGATATGTGAACTCTCGTCCACAGACTGCTCGAACGGCTTTGAAATCCAGTTTCGAGATCTTCCGTGGGGTGTAGACGATACCCTCCGGTTGACCTAGTTGACCTTTTCTGCCACTTCCCCACCCATACACATCTCCGTTACTCAAAACCACAACTACATGGCTAACAGAAGCGGCTAAGTCGACTACCTCGAGATCTTCAGGTGGAAAGTCTTTGATAAGCGAGACTTTCGCACAGCGAAACAGAAACTCTCCTTGGCCGAGCTCTCCTTTATTTCCGATACCAAGAGTATAGATCTTGGTGCTGCGCCCTTGTTCGTCTTTCTGAACAATAATAGAAGCTTCCCATGTAGCAGCACAAAAGGTTATTGGCGCTTCGTTTAGCGTCGAATCGTCAGAAGTGAGGCACAATTGGTGAAATCGAGAGTCCGAGGCCGATACCCCTGGTGTAACACCACAAGCTCCAGTGCTTGCATCTCCAGCGCAATACAAGGCGTCAGAGGATAATAAAAGTGTATGATTGCCTCCTGCTTTCATAAGAGTGATGGGTTGGTCTGGTTCATTGGTGAACAGAACTTCTTTGGGAACGGAAACGTCTTCTTTGTGACCAATCCCCAGTTGGCCTGAGCCGTTGGACCCTATCGCATAGACTGTTATCATATTTGCAAATTATGAGCTGGAAAAATCATAACGAAGCTATCCTTGAATGTCCATCCCCGCACGTGATACTTGAGGTCTAACGCTAACCATTCTAAGGCTAGCTTATACTCGCTTCTCGCAAGCACACAATCTGTTGATTTCTCGAATTTAGGAACTTTTTTAACTTTCACGACGACAACCATCGACAACCGTCATCGACAACCGCCACAATGCCTGCCCCAAAGCAAACCGGTAGCGCTACCTCCGCACAAGTCACTAGGACGTGAGACTCCCTTCCTACCCTCGTACAGCTGATCGAAAGTGTTGGGTTCAGTTCAGTCGATGTCCTCTCGCTGGAGCACCACTGCATCGACTGTCAGCTCCAGAGTGACCGATACAATGGCGGCCAGCTCGATTCTTCCTGCGCTACTCCCTCGTCGATCTAGATTCCACAATCTGCATCATGAGAGACGTAGTACGGGGTCTTGAGGTTGAAGATACAGATCTTCTCCTTTAAAGTCATTGCAGCACTCAATCAAGTAGTGCCTGTGCTTCGAGCACTCGGCACGAAAGACTGGCCAATGTGCCGTGCATTAATCTTAGACGTATGTCTGAGGTTTTGTCGGATGAGGTCCAGGTTCAATTGGTCTAGCTATTTGGACATCTTCGCAAGGTTGAAAGATTAGCAAACCATTGTATCTCTCACCGGTTAAAGTCATACCTTCGAGTTAGCCATCTGCGAGAATGCCGCGATATAGCTGCAATTCTCTCCGGGCGCTCTTTTCCATACATTTGTATGCGGGACACAAGACTAACCTGGCACAGCTCCGTTCCCACCGCCGATCAAATTCTCGTCCCGGAAACTCTCTTGAAGAAGCGCAAGAGCCAGGAGAAGGAGAGAGAGGCCCGCACCGCCGACCTTGAGAAGAAGAAGAAGGTAGGTCACGAATTTCGTTGGGGTACACAGTCTGGCATTGAAGGACTTCATGATGCATAACACCACTTTCGCGACTAGACACCTAGGTGTCGATGCTGTCGCTAAATTAACCATCTTTCGGGTCTGAATGGTCATAAACAATGCCATACTGTGTACTTCTTTGAAGAAGTGAACATTGCTAACGTACTGTTGTATAGGCACAAAAGGAGAAGCGTGGTGTCATCTTCAAGCGTGCTGAGAAGTATGTCAAGGAGTACCGCGATCAAGAGCGTGAGAAGATCCGTCTCCAACGCCTGGCCAAGCAAGACGGTTCTTTCTACATCCCTGCCGAGGACAAGTTGGTCTTCGTTGTCCGCATCAAGGGGTATGCCACTAAAATCTGTCCCTAAACTTTCTCTATCTAACAGTTCACAGTATCAACAAGATCGCACCAAAGCCCCGCAAGATCCTCCAACTGCTCCGTCTCCTCCAAATCAACAATGGCGTCTTTGTTCGCATGACCAAGGCCTCTCTCGAGATGCTCAAGGTCGTCGAGCCCTGGATTGCCTATGGATACCCCAACCTAAAGACTGTCCGCGAGCTCATCTACAAGCGTGGGTATGGAAAGGTCAACAAGCAACGCATTGCCCTTACCGACAACGCCATCATCGAAGAGAGCCTTGGCAAGTACGGCATCGTCTGCATGGAGGATCTGATCCACGAGATTTTCACTGTTGGCCCTAACTTCAAGCAAGGTAAGCAGTGTGAAGACTTTCTCCTGAAGCAATATTTTGGCCCTACATGAAGAATCTTGATCGAGTAATTACTGACTTCTCTCTTTAGCTGCAAACTTCCTCTGGCCGTTCAAGCTGTCCAACCCCACAGGTGGATTCCGGTCTGTTTTATTTCTACCCCAAAGTTGTCAAACAATTACTGATTTTTAAAAACAGAACCCGAAAATTCAGGCACTTCGTTGAAGGCAAGTTTTCTTTCCCTCTCCTCCTCAACCAATTACTGACTATCCTAGGTGGTGATCTTGGCAACCGTGAGGATAAGATCAATGCTCTTATTAGGCAAATGAACTAGATTTCTAATTGATGATCATATGGGGTCTGGGTTTGTTTGCTGCTTTAGCTATTCGGCATAAATGGCGCAAAAGCATCAAAAATGAATGATATCACAGACCAAATCACAGACCCATGTCTTCATTGCGTGATCTTCGTGTGTTATATTATTCGCCCGCTTATTGCATTGACTCTTCGATTCGTTTTCGCGGTGGTCAAGAAACCTGGGCTGGATAGCCACCCTCCAAGGAGGTTCACACCACAACATGACCAGTTTCAACTTTCCTAAAATTGAACATGAATTCAAATTGCGTTCATTTTATTTTCAAAAGCTTCGATTTTTGCTGGCGTTAATCTTGGCCCCCGAGGTCACTTCATTACTACTTAATAGCCCCAGTTCTATGTCGCGACACTATAATTTCTTCCATCTGTTGTCTAAGCTGGCATCATGTCTCTCTATTCCATCGCTTCTGTTTATTTTCTACACGTCAATCCCTCCTCTATTCCTATTAACAATCAGCGCCGCACACTCAGCCGAAGGATTCTACGTCAGAAACCGGTATATTGAACTAGCTATTACTGTATAGAACCTCTTAGTATGCCTCAAAGTACGTACACGGACACAGAAAAGGGTACCGACGATCATCTGGTTGAGTATACATAGCTCATACATGCTCTTGAAGAACGAAAGTTTTTAGACGATGCTGTGTTGTAGATAACGTACTAGATTATAACGACGGCACAGTCAAGGACATCACAATTTTCGTAGGAGCGGCCCATGACATCGAAGACTCGTTCATGAGCATCAACGATGATATGGGCTAGTGCATGCTACAGATCCATATTCTGGGAGCACCTGGGAGGGTTGTGGTTCGTCTCACGGTACAAGATGAGCTGAACTATCCAAGTTGGAGATTGGAACGAGAGACGACGTCTACGAAGGTGCCTTTTTCTACGTCAGGGATTACAGACTTTAGCTCGAGGTTAGCTTCAAGAATCTTAAAACCGGAGGGCCCAAGATCATTTAACAGGCTAAGGCAAACTATTCGCGGGTCTATAGGGCAAGGCGACAGACAAAGCATAAATTGACTTCGTAGGTTCGTGGATCATTGTTTCATTTACCTATTTGTTACATGAGGTAAATCCTAACTCTCCAAACTGTCTAAGGACATTATGCAACCTAGCTACTGCAATACCCGCCTGTCCTTCCCATGTTCATGCTATGCAATATCAGCCCATCGAGGAGTGAAGCCCAAGTAACTCGTCCCTTCTCACATCTTGATATCGAAACTTGTTCCGCAACCGCAAGAGCTCGTCGCGAGAGGATTATCCACGATCTTAAACTGGCTACCGATTAACTCCATGGTGAAATCAACCTTACTATCCTTTAACAGCTCCAGACTTGGCCCATCCAGTACTACCTTGGCACCGGACCCATCATTGGCTGCAAAGACGGTATCATCCTCTTCTAGCTTTGCTTCCTTCTCATTCTGTGTGTGCTTGTTCTGGGTATCGGACGGGGGTATGTGTGAGGGCGTAGCGTTAAGGTCGCTTGAGGAAGTGTTCAATGCCGGCGCTTGCTCCCCCTCCACAGCTGCACTTGTTGCACTCCTAGACGGCATAGTATTCGGGTCATTGGAGGACGTGTTTAAAGCTGACGGTGCTTCTTCTCGGATCGAATTACTGAGCTTCAGCGATGGCGGCAATGTCGTTAGAGACATCAGGTATTGGAAGCCATGACAGCCACCACTTTCGACCGTGATTCGTAGCGCAAGATTCGGGTTCGAGTCCTTGTGCATGATCTCAGCTAATCTCTGTGATTGACACCAGTAAGTAACTTTGCCCATGCAAGAACCGGGGGAAGCATACATTGGCAGCTCTTGGAGTAATCTCGATGTTCATGTCTTTGCCATCATCGTCTTTGCGGGGGTTGAAGATTGCTGTTGTTTGTTGATGTCTCGCAGATGATGTGAATGTGTGCTTTGCTAGCATTCTCTCCTTGGAAAATGCGTTCGTCCCAGCCCAGCCATGGCGTAAAGTAGTCACTGGCACACTTGGGAGGAGGAAATCGAGGACGGGAGGGGCGTTGTGCAGGTACCTGCGCGGGGCAACCTGGAGAAAGGCATACGCAGCAGATAAGGAAGTCGATGCTGATAGCTGTGAACAGCTTCTCGTAATACACCGGGATGCCATGACCACTGACGATAATGGCTTCAAGGTGGAACTGTCGCACGTTAAGTTGTTGCTTTCAGATCCGATAAGGTTACAGGGATGAATCAGCATTTTATTTCACGGCCCACGGCCATTGATCATGTCGGTCATCGGCGTTTGCACAGGGACGCATTTGGACTAGTTTCTCACGTGTGAGAAGGTTTGGGCAAGTTCCCTCCCGCTGGATGACGGCGCAAAACTCTCCTGATCTTGGGGGACATTCTCTCCATCTATCCTGACCAGGCATTTACTTGGATCGGACATTTGAAAAGTCCATGTGCTGCTCTATGAAGAATGCGGCTTGATGTCTCAACCGTGAAGCTTCCCCTGTCAGAGTGGCGTGTTGGTAATCAACGGGGTTGAGCTCAGTCCTGACTCGGGTGGTTGAACACACCGACTGACTCGGTAATCAAGCACTGCAATTCGGCCTTCGCACCCATCGCGCTGTTCGGATCCCACGAATTTATGAAGTCGAATGCGACAGGTGACAATCAGGCAACCTTTCTGGCTGAAACTTTACATTTTAACCCAGATATATAAGGTAGGTGAACTACCTCGTGTGAATGATCTAAATCATCATCCTATATCACCATCTGTTCTTCATTCGAACATTTCATACAAGTGACACTCATCGATTATCTCTACCCATCTCACACATTTTACCCCATTGTTTCCGTCAAACCACAAAATGGTTCGTATTCAGGACGTCCGCAAATCGAATCTAGCTTTCAAGCTCTCTGGACATGCTACAGGACTGGTAGCTGTCTTCGTTGGAGCCACGAGTGGAATTGGTATGGGAACTCTGAAGCAGTTTGCCAAATATTCCCAAGCCCCAAAAGTGTATATTCTTGGTCGGTCCAAGACGGCAGCGGCTCCCTTATTGAACGAAGTCAAAGCTTCTAATCCCCAGGGGACATTCGAATTCATCGAAACGGAGATCTCGCTGATGAAGAATGTTGATTTGGCATGTGACCAGATCAAGGCCAATGAGAAGAAGGTTGACATTTTATTCATGTCCCCTGGATACCTATCATTCGATAGCAGAGTGGGTTCGTTGCCTATTGGGTGCTCTCAAATTTCGTGTATAATGCTGATTGGAATCCCAGAAAGTGTTGAAGGAATGGATATTCCACACGCCTTGAGGTATTACACTCGACTTAGATTCGTCTACGACCTTGCGCCCCTCCTTCTCGAGAGTCCCAATCCTCGAGTTGTATCCATTCTCGCAGGTGGCCAAGAATCCGCAATCGATATCAATGACCTCGAAGTCCGAAACGACTTCTCATTCATTAAAGCAGCAAAGAACGGTACAACTCAGACAACACTCGCCTTTGAGGAATTGGCAAAATCGTACCCGTCCATATCTTTCATCCACAAATATCCAGGATTCGTTGATACGGGCGTTATCGCCAGACTCTTAGCCACAGCCCCTGGACTTTTCTACTATCCAGCAACATTAGCGAGATGGATTGTGCTACCTATTATGAACCTTTTTTCGACGACAGTGGATGAGGCGGGCGAAAGAGGTCTCTTCCTTGTCACGAGTGCGAGATATCCACCTGCTAAGCCAAAGACGGAATTTGTCGGTGAAGAAGTTCACGGCGTACCCGTTGCAGAAAGCTCTGTGGTTAAGGATGGTCAGGGAAATGGTGTCTACAGACTGAATGCAGATGATGAGAGCGCGGGTGAATCACCTGTTCTTCTAGGCTACCGATTGGACGGGGTGGGCAAAACTGTCTGGGAGGAGACTCAAGCTGCGTGGGACAGGGCTTTTGAGAGGTCAGCATAGATCGAAGATGCCTGTTGGTTTTGAAGCGTTTCGCATACTTAATTTTATCTCATTGCATCTGACATTTTTACCTTCCCTGATCTTGTATACTTCTCCTGGTTTCATACTCGCATATACCCCTTTGGGATTATCATCTCTTTTCTACTTTATGAATGCATCATCGAGATGGTAATCTATTGGCCATTGATAAGTCATGAGCGCGGAGCAGAAAATGTTGGATTGTTATTTCTGAAAGCGTTGAGTGTTAATGTATTTTCAATCGAGACGGAAACCAAAATGATTCACAATGAGATCTGTGACTAGAAGTATTGGATGTGCACTGTACAAATCAAAGACATAAACAGTGCAGGATGTGGGGCAATGTTTTTCGCTGGCGGAGCATTCTTGGCCTCCCTGGAGTCGGTATTGACCTATCGTGATGATAGCCTGACTCGCGTCCAAATCCAAAAGTGGGTGAGGCAGCACGGTTTGTGAACGGTGAAAACATAATAATTACTTATTTCTAAATTTGGGATGCTAAGTTGTCACCGTGCAGTTGCGGTTTCGAGCGTAGCGGTTGGAATCTAACTGGATATGGTGTATACAAGATGCCAGACCCTTGTCTTGGATGCCAACCACGAGTCTAGTCAGGAAGGTGGCGAAGTATGATACAAAGCGCACTTCTCCTAGCTAACTTCAATACAATGCCATTCTCCCTACTCGGCCTGCTACTTGATCTTTTCTTGCCTCTTGTGCCTACCTGAGGATATCCTCACCTGCATTAAGGGGAATGCTATGTAGGGAGCCTGCCCCACAGCATGGCCCAGAAGCCCTTCTCAATACCAACTTCCCTAGGGAAGATTGCTTTCTTTGAAGGCACGACGTTCAACTTGAGCATGGAGGATTCCAGGAACTCCCTCAGCAGTATATTCTCATCTCAACACCTTCGTTCCGCGAGGATCAGGCCCGGCATCTTTCGGATGTTTGAACGGTGACGGCCTCCTCGACACCTCTACGCTCTCTCCAAAGAACAAAGCTGTCCCGTGCACCTTTGCATGGTTGAAGTCCAGCCATACGATCATCCTAGCCAAAAGACCATCCAACTCTAGGGAGCTAAGTCCTCCACGCATTTGCACCATTCTGTGTAATCCCATCATATGAACGCGATAGGATGAGGCATCGCCGTACATTGATTCCACAAGGGACATGCAAAAGACAGCCCCTATCGTATGGTCATCGGGGCCTCGCTCAGACTTGGACAAGGATTCATTGATACCTAGGATCGCCTTTTGTCGTAGGTCAAGCAAACTGGGAGCTTCTAATGGCCATTTTTTCCGGAAGTGATAGATCGAGCCAGCAAATGCCAGTGCAGCATAGAACGTGGTTGGGTTTTTCATAATAAATGGGAACCAAGCAGTCCTGAGGAGAAACACCTCCCCTTCACGATCTATGCCTGGTGTATCTATGAGAATGTAGGTGAGATCTACGGGATATCAGCCTTAGATGTCGTTGAGACGACACTGGGAACTTGATCGAGGAATGTTTATCTATCCGGCAGAAAGACTTACAGAAATCTAGAATAGGACCATAATCCTGTTTCCAAGGAACTGGATACGACTGAAGAGGGTCGACTCTGGTGCCACTGAATGTAGGAGTGATAGGCGAAGAACCAAATCCAACACCAAGGGCATCAAACTCAGACCCGACCAGACGATCCGAGCGCAGAATCTGGAAGTTGATGGATTCTGAAGAGGACTCGGACGAGAGCGTAGGCGTTCTAGGAGAGTTTTCGTCTCTAGCCACCCTCCTACCCGATGTGCGGCGAGTTGGAGGGATCTCCTCTCTCTCATCATCTTTATGATGTTGGTAGTATGCTACATGTGAGCGCACGGCTCTTTTCTTCGACCGTGTCTTTGATTCATTTGGGTTCGTGATAGTGACGAAGCTAAAGGTGGGTGGTGGTTTTACCGTTGGTGCCGTCCCCTCAGACACGCGATTTCCAAAACCCTTGCGATTCATTGCCCCCAAGTCTGGCTGGGGTTTTGTTGAGGCGTTCAATGACGGACAATGGACGATCGCGAAGAAGCATTCACAGGGAAAGTTTTCGACGTAGCAGTTGGGAACATAGTGCCCTTGTACCTGAAGGCATACGAAGATACGGTAGAGAAGAACGGCACTAGTGCAGCTCCAACTCCAAGGCTGTGGGCAAGATCGTTGATCGGAGCCTATGTGCCGAGAGCATTATTTTCCGATAGCTGCTTGCCTAGTCAGTTGCTAGATTGTTCGCGTCGTTTTAGATTGCTTTTTTTCAGCCGCATTTGGCGAAAGTGAGGAGAGGCTGCGCCGAGTCACGCACCGAATGTCATAAAAATTGGTATCTAAGTTTCATTGGTCTATTGGACTCGTCTAAAGACGGTTGCTTCATGGAGACTCCTGATTCTGAATGCTGCTGATGAGGATTTGCGCCTAATATACAGATCGCACCTCGACGTCACATTGCGCCTTAAATGCAGTACTGAACATGCAGAAACCACGGATGATAAAAGAGAAAAATCGCAGAACTTTTGTGGTATTTCCCTTTCCAATTACGCCGCACCCATTTTACGCCCACCTTGAGAAATCAAGACTATCCACAAGGCTTTCCT
The DNA here is from genome assembly GCA_003988865.1 of Phialocephala sp. D728. Taxonomy (NCBI): domain Eukaryota; kingdom Fungi; phylum Ascomycota; class Leotiomycetes; order Helotiales; family Mollisiaceae; genus Phialocephala; species Phialocephala sp. D728. The sequence continues at coordinate 98,009 of QYAJ01000124.1, forward strand.
CGCCCGCAGCCGTTCCGACCTCTGTCTCGGCCGTGGAGAGAATAGATGACCGCTGAGATGCCGGCTCAGTTGCATTAGTCAAAAAGTTGGCTACCGATGACCGCCGGAGGCTGCTGAGACTATCTCTCACGTTTCCAATGCTATTTGAGGTCCCAGGTGGTGATGCAGGTGTTGATCCAGAGTGCTTAGGACCATACTTGTCTCGAATACGATTAATCTCTTGTAGTCTGTTCCGCCACGATGATATATGCTCTCCTCCTTCCTTATTCGCCCATACAAGGGAGAAGACCGATGCGTTCAGAGCCAACAGTCGGATGAAGCCAGGCAAAACTGCTAGACTCATGATTTTTGTCTCAGCAGCTGGAGAAATCTCAGGGAACCCAGGTTTGCTCATCACTTGGACTTTATAGAAAGTAGTATCCGCTTGCGTCTTAGATCGCACGCGGGTGGCGACGAAGGACGCCCTCGACTCCGGGGTGATGACAATATTCACATAATTGAACTCTGAAGGAAAAGTATCGAATCGGAATGGTAATCCGGAGTTGTTGAAAATGATGTTCACAAAATCGTTGCTGATGTGTCTCTTCTTGCCAATACACTGAGGATCGTGATCTAAATTCGTGGGCATTTGCGTTGTGACATGGAAGACAATCTCAGTGACCCGGTCACGCCAGCAGAATGTGTATTCGCCATCAGAATTGGACTGACGATCGAGACCTTGAGTATTGAACTTAGCACCTTGTAGTTTCGTGAGTGTCCCCAGACCTGACAGGAACTCTGTATAGTCACTGCTCCCTTGAATATTTGCAAGAATCTCGACTTCGTTTGTCTGATTTTCCCCCAAGTAAATAACTCCGACCTTGTGTCCATCCACAGTGAAGCTGCGGTTGAAGTTTTTTATAGCTCGTTCCATAAAGTCATCATCAGGCAAGGGGACTGGTCGCATCGCTTCTCCTGCTTGAGGTATAGATGCGGTCAACTGAAGGAGAAGGTGGCTCGGTAATTTGACATTATCGTCGGTATGACGTCCATCCTTCATCACATCGTTGAGGATCTGTTCCTGGTGAGGTGGAGGGCGACTGAATTTCTCCTGAATAATATAGCAGGAAGTTCCAGAGGGCTGACGTTTCGTAATCTGCGCCCAATCTCCTCGAGTTGCTTGCTCGACAGTAATAAGACTATTGCCGATGATCCACCGCTTTTTCTTGATCTCGCCAAATGTCTCTTTGTTGAACGAGGGGTCAGGGTCCGACTCATCAACATCAGCGTATGCTACTCTCTGCATGAAATCCAGAGTCACCTGAGCTTGCTCGTCAATCTTTTCTTTGCCGTTGATATCGGTCGAGACAAGATTCTTGGTTATCCAGCTAACTTGACCAGCGCGATCAGGAAGTTTTAATGAGAGGAACCAAAATATAATGACATGGTATGCCAACGCGTACACATATTGAGGCAAATCATCCGAGGTGTTTGGTTGAAAGTTGCTTTCAGCAGGGCTGCTGTCGTTGACACCACGAGAACTACCGAGAGATACTCCAGAGGTCCTCACGGGAGGGTTACTGTTGCGATTAGAGGTCTCTTTCGCTTGTTGATCTCGGACATATTGCAAATAGCGGAAGCAGATCGCGAAGACTATACGATACTCTTCTTCGCGGAAGTTCACATAAAGAGCCGGCAGTCTGGCAAGACAAGCCAGGAACTCGAGAATGTGGATCGCCACATGACTTTGGGTGATGATTTGTGACATCTTCTGGAGTATATGCACTAATGCCTTGCTTGTCGATCCTGGAAGCTCGTGGCAGCATATTGAGAGAGCATGGATGCAGCATTTCGAAGTTCGTTCACTAACTCCTTGCAGAAACGTTCGAACAATCTCGTCCTGGTCGAGTTTTGAAAAGTGCCTGTGATAGCTCATCACCATATTCAGATTTTGGAAAAGACAAATGGCTACATCAGCTTTTCGAAGTCCGGATGACACTGGAGGTTCCTGGAAGCTATTGCTTTTAATGTGTTCACAGATTACACCCCTCAAGGATTTGACCTGCGGAATGGCTGCCTTGAACAGCGCCTGATTCGTCAACTGAGAAGGTAGATGGACAAGAGCATAACTGTACACTTCCCAGTCACAACCATGCTCAATAAGTGTAGTGACTGTCTCCAAGTAGAGACCAATATCAAGAGCAGTTTTCTGAATTGAAGTTGGGGTACCCGGAAGGTTGTTATCCGATTTATCCTTCGTATGTTGTCCTTCTTCTTGGGCAAGCTCGGCACTACTGGTACCGTTTTCAATAGCAATTTCTGACTCGAGAACAGAGACAAGGGCCGAACTAGCCTGCCCAGATGCAGGCTCAGGCAATGCGTCTAGATCTGGTGTCATCCACATCTGATGGTTCTTCTGTAGGGTTCTTGTTACACCACTACTGGACCGGAATGGTTGTCTAGCTTGGGGATGTCCTTGTCCAAACGACGTGCTTCGCGAGATGCGAACAGATCCTGAATCTTCAGCGCGAGATGAACGGTGCTGCTGAGCTGCTTCGTCTGTAGCTTGCTTCCTCGCCAATGACGCCGGTGTACGATAGAGGGATGCAGCGAGCCCGTCGGATTCTGTAAAAGAGGTCAAGAATATTCCGTCGGCCCAGTCGGCCCGTAATCGAAAGAGCATCTTCAAGGCTGAGATGCGTGCGTCCGTCTCACAGTCGTGGGACTTCGCAATCCACAACAATTCAGCAAAGACCCTAGATGCTTTCGAAGCAGATTTATCCATAGTCCTCATGAAGATTTGGACCAGACCTCTCGTAACAACATTCGACGGGGTCTGTATCAAGCTGTTTGGAATCGAAGTCGATGTAGGTCTACCCGGATTCCCAAAGCCTTGTCGAGATCCTGGCGGTGATCCCAAGGGCGATTGAAGTCGATCACTGACAATACTTCCACGTATAGCATCAACGACATATTTGAAGAGATCCCCATCTGCATTTTCTGCTACAGTCACTGCAAATGCGACGATTTCTTGTAGAATAGAGATATCTTTTTCATCGCCAACGTCGTCTAGAATAGAAGTCACGAAGAGCTGAACTGTATCGGGATCTTCATGCTCCTCCATCATTTCGATGACTTCGAACACGTCTGTCACAGCTTTTAACGCATGTAATCGTATGTGAGTTGGTTGGCACCGATCGACGAAAAATGCGTCAAGAATCATCTTTGTGTGCTCCTTCCACTGGAGATCTGAAGGGTAGCAGTAGCGATACGCCATATAATGATCGATGACTAATTTGGCGCACGATTCGGGTAAGTGTTTGTGAACCGTGACAAAGAATTCGATGCAATCTTCTCTTTGGAAAAAGTCGCCGTCAGCATACTTGATCAGAAGACTCTCGATCTTGAGAACCAGACTGTAGAGAGATTGGGTCAGACTTGTAGTGAGGGTCTGTTCACTTGTTTCATCCTTGGCTAGCGGACTCGTAACCCGAGATCGATTTGATATTGGATGGCCATCCGGTGTTTCCAATGCTCGCTGCGAACATTTGGTGACCACCTTAAACATTGTAGACCAGTCTTCTTCCATAATATTCTTTTTTATTTCGTCCGTGTCGGAATTGAAGAGGGAGAGAATCAAATGTAATACATCGTTCTCAATCTTTGTATGCTCAACAGCAACCACATTCTCGAGAGCAGCCATCAGAAGAGTAAACGGTACCAGGGGATATCCATTTTCACCGTCCTTGGCGAAGAGCTTTTCTAAGACTGATAAGGCTCCACGAATCTCGCGAATGGTTTGCTTGCCGTTAGAGCTATCAAGTGGAGGGTTTCGAAGAATATCAAGTAGGATTCTGACGGTCGTTTGGCCATTATGAGACCGGCAAAGATTGCTTATTGAGCGCCATGCTTCTGCTTGTACCTCTTCCACTAGACAATGTATCGAGCAGAGGACCTTCACACAATCAAGCAGCTTCGTGTTTGGAATATCGCCGTAGGTCACAATCCCATCGATGACATTGATGCAAGCCTTCAAATCGCCTGAAAGCGGGGTATGGACGCAGATGTAGAGGACTACATCTATCAGATCGCTCGTAGTGTCGTCGCTGGAAACGTTGAAGCTAAACTTGATAACATCGACGATGAAAGCGAATAAGAGGGCTAGATTTGTTTCCTCCCCAAGGGGTGCCTTTCCTTTTGATCGATTTTGACGACCAGCTAATTTTCGCGCAGCAGTCGTGGCCGTATAGGTCTGTCGTAGCCACAAGGTTAACAGGGGCAGCGTATCATAGTGAAATCCAGATAGATCTTTGCCATGCTTGGCTAATCCCACCAGCGAGGCAAGTTGCAGATGAAAGTCATCAGGGTTCGCTGGAGCTGTTAGAACTCGGAAATAGGCCAGCCGTTCCGGATCGGTGGATGTGGACTGCTCAACACAAGCGGTCAAAAGCTCGAAACCCGCGATTCGAGCTTCAAGTGTATTTGTTGGCTCGATGAGATCTTTCCCCTGCTTGAAAATGCTAGTAACCTGCCATACGAATCAGTCAAGATCCTCCCGCGAAGTCGACCTTACATACACCACTCAACGGGTAGTCCTGTACGGCATGACGAAGAGATTCCGCTGCTGCTATTCGTTCCGAGAGCGAATTGCCAACCTTCAACTGAGTATATAATTGCTCGTAATTTGGTGGTCCTCCATATATGGTAGGCTGCAAGGCACTGCTCCCGTTGAGGCGTTGCGCAATAGAAGCCGGCGACTGGGGATTTGGGCTCTTCGAAGATCGGCTGCCGGTCAAGTTCTTGAACACGCTGGCAAAGCCACCCGAAGGTTTCGAATCTGGGGTCTGAGTTACGTCTCCAGCGGATGGAGACATAGAAGCTTGAGGCTTGGGCCGCAGGAATTTTGGAAACCTAGGCTCCCTATGCAAAGCGTCAGTGATCTCGTCTGTATCCATCCTCGGTATTAAGCGAAGGGGTAATATTGGGATATTGGACGAAAGAACTTGTGGCATTGCTAGCTAGAAGTTTATGTTGCAATCGTCTCTTGTCCGCAGACGAAAAGGTGAACGAGTTCATGGGCGACGGGTAACAAGAAAAAGCAGGACTATTTCTCCAACATACGACTAATTGAGCACGACCATGAAGTTATGCGAGAACAAGCCAGCTGCCGCGTCGCAGCTCATAGCATATCCGTCGTGAAAGAGAGATAAGGTCGATGTGAAATTGCTGGATAGACACCTTATATTACACTGAAATCCCTCAGTTCCATGAATGCAGATACTGCAGTGGGTCGTACGCTCGGTAGCGGATGGAGAAAGTCTGGGCAAAAGGTGGACATGCAACGGACATAGGTGATTCACAAATGCAAACAAGAGAGCAGGCCGAGTTGTGGAAGAAGACAGGTGCAGATAAAGCTTAGCCTAGGTCATGTGGAGAACTCGATCGATCCTTGCCAAAAAGCATCTGCTCAAGCCACAGCGGCGAATTCTGCGACCGACCCCCACTCCCTGCGCTACCCCAATCCCGCTTAGCGTAGCGAGCTTGAATAAGGCTACGAGCTGTTTGGTGGTTTGGAGCAACAAACATTTGATGTTTACAAGGACCGTCACCACTCTCGTTTTCATCCACCATATCTCCAGCTTACCTCCAACAAAATGGCTGCAGACTTGCTGACGGTCGCGCAACTTCTGCAAGCCACTTTAGACCCCCGACAACATAAGCAAGGTTAGCTTCACCCTCAAATATCGTCGCAGGAGTGCATAGGTTGGAGGATAGCTAACCTCTCACAGCTGAGCTGGCTCTCAAGGCACAGGAGAAACAGCCTGGTTTCTCACTTTTGCTCCTCAATATTGTTGCGACAGAATCGCTCCCTCTGAACACGCGCCTTTCTGGAGCTCTTTTCTTCAAGAACTTCATCAAGTTCAACTGGGTGGTGAGTAGCTGGGTGCATCCAACGACAACACTGTTAGCTAACCAGGCCTTCTTAGGACGAAGATGGAACATACAAGCTTCCCGAGAACGAGGTGATAACCATCAAGAAGGAATTAATAGGCTTAATGATATCAGTGCCAGCTAGTCTACAAGCTCAGTTAGGGGAATCAATCAGTGTGATTGCGGACTCTGATTTCTGGACTCGGTGGGACACACTGGTCGATGTAAGCAGACCATTTCAATAAGACTCCTACACATGCTAAGATAAATTTCAGGATCTAGTCTCCCGCCTAACTCCCGACAACGCCAAGGTCAACAGCGGTGTATTGGAAGTTGCACATTCGATTTTCAGAAGATGGAGACCACTCTTTGCATCCGATGATCTGTATACGGAGATCAATCATGTTTTGTCAAAATTTGGAGGACCCTTCGTTCAATTGCTCATCGTAAGATGACCAACCTTTCTTGATGGGCCGAAACTGACCCAGCTTGCATAGAGTACCGATCGCCAAATAGACGCACACAAGGACAACAAGAACGTACTGAAGCAACACGTAGAGGTGATGAATCTACTAGTGAAGTTGTTTTATGACCTCTCTTGCCAAGATCTACCTCCTATATTCGAAGACAATCTTGCTGAGGTTACAGGCCTATTGCACAAATACCTTACATATGAAAATCCACTCTTGGCTACTGATGATGATTCTGAATCGGGCCCGTTGGAATTTGTCAAGGCTGGAATATGCGAGGTCATGACTTTATACATGCAAAAGTACGAAGATGCTTTCGGTGAGCTTTGCAAGCCTTTTATTACAAGCACATGGAGCTTGTTGACTACAATTGGGCCTGAAACAAAATTCGACATACTTGTGAGCAAGGCATTGCATTTCTTGACTGCAGTTGCAAGCATTAACAATCATGCGCAAAACTTCAATAACGAGGATGTCTTGGGACAGGTGGTAGAGAAAGTTATCTTGCCAAATGTGAGTCTGCGAGAATCAGACATTGAGCAATTCGAGGACGAACCGATCGAATACATTCGAAGAGATCTAGAGGGCTCGGATGCGGATACTCGGAGGAGAGCCGCCACAGACTTCTTGCGACAACTACTGGAGAAGTTTGAGCCACTAGTAACAAGTGTCGTTGGTCGCTACATCACTCACTATCTTGCTGCCTTCAACAAGAACCCAAGCGGTGATTGGAAGTCTAAGGATACCGCGGTTTATTTGTTCTCAGCCATTGCTGCTAAAGGAGTCATTACGACAACCCATGGGGTAAAGACTACTAACTCTTTGGTTGACATCGTCGACTTCTTCCAAAACAACATTGCAAACGATCTTGTTGCGGATACGGGAGTTGAGCCTATCCTGAAGGTTGATGCTATCAAATTTCTCTACACCTTCCGAAGTCAGCTGACCAAAGCTCAATGGAGCGCTGCATTCCCACCATTGGTAAAGAACTTAGCATCTTCGAACTATGTCGTGTACACCTACGCATCTATCGCTGTGGAGCGAGTCCTTTTTCTCACGAATGAATCAGGACAGCATATATTCGGCAAGGACGAAGTCACTCCATTTTCCAAGGATCTCTTGGAGCATCTATTCCAGCTCATCGAGAAGGATTCCGCGCCAGAGAAAGTCCAAGAGAATGAATTCTTGATGAGATGCGTCATGAGAGTCCTCGTTGTTATCAAAGAGGGCGTCCTTCCAATCACTGACAATGTGCTTCACCACCTGATCAAGATCACCGAGATCATCGGCCAAAACCCGAGCAATCCACGCTTCTACTACTATCATTTCGAGGCAATGGGTGCACTAGTCAGTTATACAGCTCCATCACAACCAGAGAAGCTCGAGAATGACCTCTACCCACCATTTGCTGGCATTTTGCATAACGATGTACAAGGTGAGATGTCACCCTGGATGACGAGATTTTTCTGCTGACTTTGTTATAGAATTTATGCCGTATGTTTTCCAGTTGTTTGCCGCTCTCTTGGAAGCTCGTCCGCAAGGACCCCTATCCGAATATTATAAGGCCCTAGTTGGGCCAGTTCTGATGCCCACGCTTTGGGAATCAAGAGGCAATGTCCCGGCGCTTGCTCGTTTGTTGTCATCTCTTGTACCCAGAAGTGCAACAGATATTGTGGCAAACAACCAGGTTGAGCCGATTCTAGGCATTTTCCAGAAGCTCATGGCTGGGAAATCCAGAACAGAATTGTACGCGTTCGATGTTTTGGAGGCTGTCATCACATCTTGCGAAGTGTAAGTCTTAAATACAAAGAGATGCATTCGTCTATACTGACATTTAAACTTAGGTCCGCAATTCAGCAGTATTTCCCGACAATTCTCACCATCATCTTCACCCGCCTGAACAGCAACCCGCCAGAGAAATTCAAGCAGCGATTCGTCCGATTCTACCACTTAGTGTCCTCGCGCGATCAATCAGGCCTCGGTGCGGACTTCTTCATTCAGAATTCCAATACGGTCCAAGACGGAGTCTATGTCCCAATTTATCTCACAATTATTCTCCCGACGACTCAGCAATTAGCGCGGCCTCTTGATCGCAAGCTTGCTGTTATCTCACTTACGAAGACCATGGCGGACTCTCAATCATTCGCTGTCAAATATCAGAAAGGTTGGGCTAAGACATGCGAAGCCTTGCTGAAGCTGCTCGAGAACCCACCTATGCCAGTCACAGGCGACGATATTGGTGTTGAAATTGACGTAGATGATGTGGGTTTCGGCGTTGGCTTCACCCCATTGAATACGTGCAAGAAGATAGCGAGAGACGAGTGGCCAGAAGTAACGGATGTTAAGTCATGGGTGGGATCATATCTCAAAGCTGCCGACGCGCGGCATGGAGGAGTAATCGGGGGATACGCAAATGACAGGCTTTCACCAGAGGCAAAGGGTGTTCTGATTTCCTACATGCGATGAAGATAGGACGAATTTATGGCGAACGATACCAAAAAGACGACCGGATAATTGGACAAAAAAGTATGCAAGCGTGTGTAGCATCTAAGAGAGAGATATCCGGATCATTCATTCTCAGAGCCAGAACCAAAAGCAATGAAGAGTCTTCTCTACAACAATACTGCTTAACACGTTTGTGATGTTGAGACTAGTGGGGCCTTGTGATTGCACACCCAACTTTGGACTAGCACATTTGGCTGTCCTATGTGTCCGAATTCCCGTGTTGTGCGCTCACTGATCTAGTAGGATCCCGTACCCCAAATAGCCCCGCTCGGAGAACTACCGTTCCTCATATTACTTTCATCCAGAGATGTGTCTTGTAGAAAATCAGGCCAGATTGCCGCCTGGCTATCATCTTCCTACAACCTTTCAATCTTTTATGGCACGACGCTTCTTCTTGTCCTTCGTATCTCAAGAATGCTGGACGTAAGCCGAGATACAAGGCCGGATTGTTCTTTTACGCCATCTCCTCATACTTCTCCGTGGCAAGTCGCTAAGTGAACACTAGAACAATGTGCTCTTTATGCAAATCTCGATCGAGATCATGGGGTTCCTCTTGCGTCGTCGCATGTGAACTGAGGCACTTTTCTATCCGTTCATCTATTATCGGAGTGCTGTGTTCTGTGTGGTTCCGATCATCTTCGTCGGAAATCAGATATTGTGGGGACCAGAAACTTGAACCCCACTTGAGTGCTAGACAAGGCAGCGGAACTGCCAGTGCTTTAGCTACATTTGCGGCTCGGTGATAGAGAGGTTGCTATCACGAAATTGAGTATCATTGGTGCTGCTGCGATAACTACGTTGCTGTACTTCTTTGAAATCAATAATTTGTTGAGGAATATGATTGTTGACAGAAACCACAGGTTACAAGCGCTTGTTTGAATTCTGCAAAATCTGTTGGTATGATTGTATGGATCCTGTAAGTCAATCCACTACATGGCGTGAAGGTCAGACGCTTATGAGACTTCCCTACATTGGACTTAGAGGGCAAGTAACAACCCATAGCTTTTTGATACAAACTACTCGCTAAAGCAACTCATCTAGCGATTACGAACGTTCTTTAAGCACACTTTGATAGGGACTAGAAGGAAACAGGCTATCAGATGAGGAAATTAATGGTTCAGGCTGGTGGATGATTTGCATGTCTGAATGAAGTCTGCAGGAAGTTTCTTGTGCATACATGAATTAGAATAAAAATCGTGTCTCTTCATGGAAGTTGATCCCCTATATTGCTCCTCAGCAGGTCGTAGTTGTAACCCTTGGTACTAGCTTCAAAGTCCGTGAGGTGGGGAGCGATCTGCGCGATTGCAGCGACCATAAATGCCAGCACACATGCCTTTATTAGCACCAAATCCACGTGAACACCAATGGTCGTATGTACAGTTATCTATATCGAGACGATTTGGAGGTTTGTGGCTTGAATTCAATAAAGCACTATTTGAAGTGACGGTCTTGGCGGATTTTCTCCATCATTGGATGTTGGCTTACATAATACAGCGACGCACTTTTCTCAACTTCCATAATCGGATAGAGGAAGGATTTTGTCCGGAGTCGAAAAGCACAATCATGGCTAAAGGACGTGTTCTGGTGATAGCTGGTTCTGATAGTTCAGGTGGAGCGTGAGTCGTTGGGAGCCAGCACCAATTCCTGTCTTTCCGGGACAACGACCAGCTGACGCTTGCCTAGGGGGCTCGAGGCCGATCAGAAAGTGATCTCAGCTCATGGATGTTACGCCATGACTGCTACTACGGCACTGACCGCCCAAAACACTCTTGGTGTTGTTGACATCCATCACACTCCTCCAGAGTTTGTTCGAAAGTTGATCGATGCGTGCATTAGTGATATTGGTGTTGATGTTGTGAAGACCGGTAATCTCTCGCTACCCCTTTATGATATACTTTGCAAAGGGATGCGAATGTAAATCTCAAATTTCTAACCTTCAAAGGCATGCTGGCCTCGGCAGAAACGATCAAAGTCGTGGCAAAGGCTCTCGAGTATCATCACGTGACGACGACTGTCATAGACCCAGTACGTAGTTGTGGTTTTGTAGTCGAGGCAAGTCTGACTGGTCCAGGTAATGGTTTCAACGAGTGGGTCTCAATTGCTTCCCCAGAACGCCATCCGTGAACTTCGAAAGGATCTGCTTCCTCGTACAGCGATCCTGACGCCTAACGTGCCAGAGGCGAAGCTTCTCCTATCTGATGCTGGCGTAGCTACTACCGATCCTCAGGACATTGAAGATTTGATCAAGATAGCAAAAGCTGTTCAGAGCTTAGGCCCTCGGTACGTGCTTTTGAAGGGTGGCCATCTTCCGCTGAAGAAGGACGGAAGCGTCGCCAAGACAGCTGAAGAGAGAGAGCTCATGGTCGATATACTGTACGGGGACAAAAAGGTGACAAGGATCGAGACTGCATACCTGAAGTCAAAAAACACCCATGGCACAGGCTGCTCATTAGCATGTAAGTAGAGAGCCTCGAAAATTTACTTTTTCCTAACACATTTAGCTGCTATCGCATCAAATCTTGCCAACGGTCTCAGGATGGTGGAAGCAGTAAAGCGTGCTTGCAAATATGTAGAAGCAGGGATAAAGACCTCAACTGATCTGGGTCAAGGAAGTGGCCCTATCAACCATTTCCATTCGACTTATACTTTACCATTCGCACCGTAAGCTTGCAACAAAACTTGAGGCATGTGCTAACCTGCCCCTACCAGTGATCGATTTATTGAGTACGTCTTGGAACACCCAGATGTAAAATCGGCTTGGAGAAAGCATACTGAGCATGAATTCGTCTCTGGCCTCGCTGATGGAACCTTGCCGATTGAGTCTTTCAAGTTCTACCTCATTCAGGACTATCTCTTCTTGGTGCGTAATCGCCGCCGCCTAGAAGAAACATCTTCTGACATCTCAGATCCAATTTGCGCGAGCAAACGCTTTAGCGGCCTACAAAGCGAAAACAATGGAAGATATCGCCGCGGTCGGTGCTGCCTGATCGCAGAGTTATGCATAGGACTAATGTCGATTTAAGGGTGCCAAGATTGTAGCGCATATCCACCAAGAGATGGCTCTTCATATCGACTATTGTAAAGGATTTGGCATCACGAAAGAAGAGATCGTGGCCATGGAGGAAAGCCAAGGTAAGCATGAATAACTTGCGTGGATACCAGCTAATACAGTACTTCAGCTTGTACTGCGTATACTAGGTACAAATTCTTTGGTATTTTCAAGCCGAATAGATATACTGATCAGCGTCAGATATGTACTCGATATTGGACAATCTCAAGACTGGTTCGCATTACAAATAGCCTTAGCGCCTTGCTTGATAGGCTATGGAGAAATAGCCAAAAGACTCCACGCTGATCCAGATACGAAGCGTGACGGGAACATATATTGGAAATGGATTGAAAACTACGTCGCAGATGACTATGCAGAAGCTGTGAAGGTAGGAAGAGGTGAGTTGCTGTCTTGGTTCTCTGTATCCACTATATTGACATTACTAGTTTTGCTGGAACGAAATGCCATGCTGCAGTCGCCTAGCAGAATCGAAGAATTGGTTCAAATATTCGTTCACGCGACAAATGTGAGATTCTTCGGCCTAACAAATGAGAGATATCGTTCTAATCAGGCAATAGATGGAGACAGGGTTCTGGAACATGGGAGTGGGGGCCGTGGGATAGACATAATGAAGGATGTGTCCACGAGAACGACGATGAAGGTGTCCAGAGAATGCAAGGTTAATTTTGTATCTCGAGAATGCGAAGCGCGTACTCAAAATAGAAGAAGCACTTCTGGAGCCTTTGAGGGAGCACGCCAGAAAGCAATCAGTTGAGCAGAATGATTTGCGCAGTTGCCAAGGTAATTCGATCTGGGATCTACCCTAAGAGAATAATCCACTTCTAAAACAACTTAAAAGAATGATTATTTCTCTCAGGTCTGTTGGTTTGGGGATTTTACGAAGTAAACTTGGCAGCCCATTCCTAATTCGGCCTAACTCGCTTGAGGACCCCTGAAGCCTCCCAAGCCAGGTGTTGAGGCAGCCAGGCAGCAACGCTAACTAATTTTTTTTTTTGGAAAAGAAAGCGCAATCTTTGGTTTCTCAGCGACGTTCTACCAATTTTCTTCTCCAAACACAACTCATCAACTCATCAACCCTCCAGGTCTCTCGCATCAGATCGAGATCTTACAGTGCAATCTTCCTTTCATTATTGTAATTTGGTAATTGCACAACGACTCTGCCACTCTTTTTCAACCCAGAAACAGCATCGAACATGTCAGGATACGGCGGTGGCGGTTACGGAGGCTCTCGTGGAGGATCTAATGGGTACGATTATGGTCGCGATTCTCACAGCCGCAACAACTACTCCAGTGGCTATTCCAATGGGTATGACAACCTACGGTCTAGATATTGTGGTGAAGTTCAGCGCATTCCGCTCCTTTGCGCGAACTGACGAGGCTGCTACTCAACTTCGAGTGCAACCTGTCAGTATCGCTGAAGACAGCAAATCATCTCTTTTTGTTTGCTCCTTTAAAGATCATCCCACTGACTACGTTAAGATACAGTGGAGGTGGCTACGGCTCCTCAAATGGAAATGGTTATGGTGGTGGTAACGTCAACGGATTTTCAGGAGGTGGTGGCTCCTACGGAGGTGGTGGATATGGTGGAGGTGGACAGGGTGGCGACCGCATGTCTAACCTTGGTGCCGGTCTACAGAAGCAGAACTGGGGTAAGTTACCTTGGAATCCTGATCTCGAATAGCAGCTAACACTTCCCAAGATCTGAACAACCTTCCCAAGTTCGAGAAATCTTTCTACAAGGAGGACCCACTGGTTACCAACCGCTCGGAGGCCGACGTTCTCAAGTTCAGAGCTCAACATATGATTGCTGTTCAAGGCCGAGATGTCCCACGACCAGTCGAGACCTTCGACGAGGCTGGCTTTCCGGCATACGTGATGAGCGAAGTGAAGGCTCAAGGTTTCCCAGCTCCAACAGCCATTCAGTCTCAAGGCTGGCCCATGGCACTCTCTGGACGTGATGTAGTTGGTATTGCCGAAACTGGATCTGGAAAAACCTTAACCTACTGTCTCCCAGCCATCGTTCATATCAACGCTCAACCTCTTCTTGCGCCTGGTGACGGACCCATCGTTCTGGTTCTTGCCCCAACTCGTGAGTTGGCTGTCCAAATTCAACAGGAGATTACTAAGTTCGGCAAATCTTCCCGCATTCGCAATACCTGTGTGTATGGAGGTGTCCCCAAGGGAGGCCAAATTCGAGATCTTGCCAAGGGCGTCGAGGTTTGCATTGCGACTCCAGGTCGTCTCATTGACATGCTTGAGTCAGGAAAGACCAATCTTCGTCGTGTTACTTACCTTGTTCTTGATGAGGCTGATCGTATGTTGGATATGGGTTTCGAGCCTCAAATTCGTAAGATTCTGGGTCAAATCCGACCTGACCGACAAACTTGCATGTGGTCTGCTACTTGGCCTAAGGAAGTTCGTGCTCTTGCTTCCGACTATCTGAACGACTTTATTCAGGTCAACATCGGTTCCATGGAGCTTTCCGCTAACCATAGAATCACTCAAGTCGTTGAGGTTGTTTCTGAATTTGAGAAGCGAGACAAGATGACAAAGCATCTCGAGAAGATCATGGAGGATAAGGACAACAAGATCTTGATTTTCACAGGTACCAAACGCGTTGCTGACGATATCACACGCTTCCTCAGACAGGATGGATGGCCTGCGCTCTGTAAGTTCCTTAGCAATCTATAATATTGAAGTCTCAGCTAACGAAATTGCTAGCGATCCACGGAGACAAGCAACAAAATGAGCGTGATTGGGTCTTGAACGAATTCAAGACAGGAAAGAGTCCCATCATGGTTGCCACTGACGTGGCATCCCGTGGTATTGGTATGATTGATATCCCCCTCCCCTACACAGCAACGCCCAGCCGCCTACACAGTAGTGCTTTACTCTCGACGCTACGGCGCTTTCTAGATTGCGTTAATGTGCCCGGGTTCTTTCGTGTCTTTTGGTTCTCTCTCACAGGGTGTCTTGGATCTGTAGTACAGCATGTTCTGTGCCGCTTTAGTGATTCCAAACTCAAAGTACTTTTCCCAGTACGAGATGTGGAATTGGCATCTCTTGATTTGATCAAGTTGTCTCCAAGACTCCTAAATAAGAGGACCTGGATGTGTGGATCACCTGCCCTGGCATTAACTCGCAACAGACAGTTCATGTCAGATGCTGAGAGAGTATTGGATGCATATATATGCAGCTTCTTCACTAGCCGCCCTGGAACGTTGCTATACACTTTTCTTGTTCTTGCTAACCAATAAATGAAGATGTCCGCAACATTACTCATGTGTTGAACTATGATTACCCGAACAACTCGGAGGATTATATCCATCGTATTGGTCGTACTGGCCGTGCTGGTGCCAAGGGTACTGCCATTACGTTTTTCACCACTGACAGTATGTCGATTTTCGTTCCTTTGCTTGTAACTTTTTGCTGACCAAGAAACCAGATTCAAAGCAGGCTCGTGATCTCGTTTCTGTCCTGACTGAGGCGAAGCAACAGATTGATCCTAGACTTGCTGAGATGACCCGTTATGGTGGTGGCGGTGGTGGTGGACGCTATGGAGGTGGCGGATTCCGTGGAGGTCGTGGTGGAGGACGTGGTGGAGGTAAGTCAAATTTGCACCCTTTAATCCCCTGTTCCATCTGCTGATGGAACTAACAAGGCCGATGGTAGGAGGTTTTACCTCTTCCAACTCTGCACCTCTCGGTGGGAACAGACGTTGGTAGAGACCTAATCGCTCTCGAGTGACCTGATCGGACATTACGCCGCCATGAACTCGAACATAGATTCTCGTGCACCCTCGGATATCGCAGTTTTCTCTCGATGACGAAACAGCATTTCATACAGGTCGTTTAGGCGTTGAAGGTCATTTAGAGGTATGGGAGAGAGGGTAGACTCGTTTTGATTTGCTCATCCCTTCCATTTCATACCTCTTGTAATCTTGATTTCCTACTTCAAAATTGCTTGCTTTTGTGGACATGGTATTCTAGACATCCAAGGGTGGCGGCTGTTTCGCAATGGCCCGTTACCCATTGCTCACTTCATAGATGGCTGTTACGTTTTGCGTTCTTGGTATTGCATCTTTCCCCTGCCCTCGATAATCGGTCTGTGGTTTCTCGATGCGGGGTCCTGGTGCGTTTCTGTGATCTGCGCTGCATGCGATAGAGGGCTAGCTAGTTGATAGTATAGATCAATCAATCCGAGCCATCTCGAAATAGATTTTGTTTCTCAATCTGTGACGCTGTTTCTATTTGCAACGAAACTAATCAAGGTCCTGCATCGCATCTGCAGCTACCTTTCAATTCATGTTTCTTTTGGGCTCTTGACATTGTGGAGATGCACAATGGGAAGAATAGGTAGTAAGTAGCATGTAGTTCAAAGTCACTAAAAGAGCGAACTGTCGTAGTCATGAATTCATAGATGCACAAGAGGTTTCAAATTACGTAGAATACATTAAGTTACAGTGGTAGAAGGAAACTCTCGCCGCCCATCCGTTCCATACACCCAGATTGAGCTATGCAGTGCAGTCGTGGGCATAGAACTCTGGCTCAAGCTCGATTCCTTTCTCTGCTTGCAATTGGCAATTCGTAATGTACTGAACGTGATTATCGTTCTATTGATCGATCAAATCTGACCTCCTCGCTCTTTCTTTCTTCCCCTCCCTATTTTACATTCACCACCGCGTATGTAAGTTTCCTTTCCCGAAAATTTGAAAGTCCCTATCAATCCTCGTTCGTAACAAGTAAGTGCGTGTCGAAAGAAAGAGGCGCCTTGGAGAATGAAATGTCGTGCTGAAAATTGAAGAGTGCGTGCTTGACAGCATAACGTGAGAGAGAAAGAGACGGAGAATGAAGAAGCCTGAGCCAGAATGTAGCGTATGTCAAGTCATGTACAACCCGTGCGTGTCAATATGTGCAAGCCAGCCACTCGTGTGGAGAGATCGAATATGGCGGGTACTGTTCGTTGTGATGTCGTTTTAGTGTGCAGAGGGTTGACGAGATCTATAACCAGCTGGACTTTTCCTTCAACCCTCCAATTCGGTCCATGTCGATGCTGTGGAAGCGCTCATTGCTCTCCTTCTCGTAAGCGGGAAGCTGCTCTTCTTGAAGAGGCTCGAGTCCAACGCCTGTCTCGCCAACTCGGACAACAACTACACGGCCGCTCTTCCGTCGTCCGGATTCGTCTTGCTCATCGGGGAAGGTAATACGGATCTCGGGGACGTTCTCGGGGGAGAGAGGTGGAGATGTTGGGCTATTGATCATGGAGGACTTCTCGTCATAGACGTAGATGCTGGAACCGCGGGCACCTTTGTAGGGAGTTGCAGTGATGGTCAGACGGCGGTGGTTTGAGATTGGTCTGCTGCCAGGCTCATTGTAGGTGGGGAGTTGTTGGCGGGCAACGGCGCGGTTGCGACGGATCTTGCGAACCATGAATAGGGTGCCGACCAAGGCGAGAGCCACGAAGACGAGGACCAGGAGGGCGATGAGGAGATCGATCATGGTGCTGCTGTTGTTTGAAGACGAGTCGTCACGGACGCGGAGAAGGGCACTGCCTCTAGCCATGATGGAAGAGATAGAGTCCATATCGAAAGAACTGTTGGCGGATTGAAGAGAACTCGTGAATTGATGGGTATCGTTGATGGGTAGGCAGGTGGTATGTCGTCAAACGGGTTGCTTCAATACAACCTCGACAATGATATGCAAGCTGCAGACCATGCAATGGTTAGCCAATGTGCCCTCAATCATGTTATCGCATATGCGGGCGAGGTTCGTTATCGCAGACTTGCACGCGCGGTGTAGAAATGTGAGGACTTACGCAGGGAGCCAAAAACACCGAGCACAACTTCGGGAGCGGGCGAGGTTGGGATGGGGATCTCTGGGGGAAATTCTGCGAAGGAATCGATGGCGGTCGAGCTGAAAGAGTGAAGCCGACACCTGGAATGAGCGTGGAGTCCCGAAGGAAGGAGGGGAGGAAGGAAGGAAGGAAGGGAGGAGGATTGAACTTTGTCGTTGACAGAAGTAAGGACGGACGACGAGACGAGACCTCGAAGTCAAAGGTTTCTCCCTGAGAGCCTGCGAGATGCGAAGTTGGCCTGGCTGGCCTGGGTCCACGGAGATACAGGCTAGAGCGTGCTAGGTAGTCCAGCGAGTCCAGGTGTGCTCGGTAAGCGCTGGTGGAGCACGATTGGGAGCGACTTTCATTAACGCTGCGGTACCTGCGTGGATTCCCCCAATCAGAGCGGCGAAGGGCCTGGCGGGTGGAGCCAAAAGGCCCAAAGCCGTTCCCTCTCGCTGCCGCTCGGCCAAACAGAGATTGGCGACGACGGGTCCGGAAATGAGGGCGTCGACGGGATTGCGCTGGCGAGACTGGATGAACTCCCTGAGAAGCGCTGTGGCTCGGGCAGGCTGGCTGTGCGGCACTGAGGAGCCCACCGGTTCGTCGTTCTTGAGCAGCGTCGGCGGGTCCAGCAGGGCGAGCAGGCGGGAGATGAGGGACGATGAGAGATCTCTCCTATCTGGGCGTTGAAAGTGGAGGATCAGAGCTGCTGGCTTTATCGAAGATTGCGGTGTTCGTGCGGGTACAGGATTGGTGGTGGACCTCACATCGTGGGAACCGAACGACGTCAACAATCGTGGAACAAACGTCTCGATCAACAAACACGCAGAAACGATTTAAGCTCAAGAACAATGTTTGCACAAAACTACGTTTCCTTACAGATTGGGGGGGATGCACGACTCAAATAGGACTCGGTACCAAAGCCTTATTCAACCTGCGACGATGTTCCGAGGGATTCGTCTGAAGTTAAGTTCTGCGCATGAAGGAGGGTGGCCGTCGTGTCGCAGATCTGGGGTTCGAAAACATCATGCTCAATGAGGCGCTCTTCTGGAAGAATTTCAGTGCTTCCGGTGCTTCCTTTCGATGGATTGGGATGGCAGAGCATGACTTCGACATCATCTGTATGGGATCTTGGAATGGGTCACTGCAGAGTTCATCCGTGTAGTTGGACATTGGGGCAGTCAAGACGTCAAATGTCAAGATGGGATGAAACGTGGTTCGAGTACTCTTCGAGATGATACAGTTGTCATCACGTGCAGGAGCAACGTATACAATTTTTGCTTTCAGCTTTCCGAACCTCACTTCGTGCTCAGCACAGTTCTGGCAGGTTCCTGGGTGCATCCGTGTGACAGAGACTGAGTATCAAGCCTTCTAGAAAGGTGTCTGATCTCGTGCAACCAGATCTCATTGTTTCATTGTCATCTCACACCTTCAATTTCATGCATCCAGCCTTCCAAGCCTCCAAGCCTCTAGTCCAGGCGCTGCTCGATATGATGGCTTTGGCGTGACAGTCACTCGCGAACCGTGGTGTCTTTAGAACGCTCTTTGTTGAGACGTCTCTATCAAAAAGAGGTCACAGATACCTTCAAAGACTTGACCTTGGGCGGCCTACTCAAATCACAATGCCAGGCTTATCATATTTCGACCACCGCAGTACCCCAACTCGTCAACTTGACTTGATTTGGGGGCAGAAAATCGGGTGGCTGCAAGCTCGTGCATTTGAAGAAAATCATCTGAGCTTCACGTGCACGAGAGCACACCGGGTACGCCGTGTAACTCGACTAGGCCGCAGCTGAGGATAGCTTCAATTGGTGATTTTCGTGCCTCATCGACAACAGTTTGAACGATGCTTTTGTCAAACAGCGGTGAAGGTAGCTTTTCGGAAGACACCCTGGAGCAGCGATTTGTTGTCCATCCTCCATCGGCTGGAATTTCTATCACTTCTCAGATCTTGTAAATCCTCCGCCTTTTGCTAGTGAGAGTAAAATAGTCTGATAACCTAGTACTTGTTTCTTTTTCTCAAAATAGGCGAATTCGGAAGCGTCTCTTAGACAGCAACGGTGGTGCAGAAGTACAAGCACCGATCCGATTCAAGCCCGGCATCGACCAGCACAGAGGCCGCAAATTCTGTGTCGCAGCAGAGGAGCGGGGCCAGCAAAGTGGAACAAGATTTCATGCTTGGGAGCACCAAGATCCGAAGTAGCATACATGTGGAAAGGCATGGGTCTACCTTCATGGGGCCATCTGTGTCGAGATATGCAAGATGGCGAGCTACAGCCCATTCAGTTGCTTGCTCTGCGAGCTGGCCTTACCACTCATCTCACGTTCTGCGGAGTGAGGCGACTGTTCTCATTATCACGCCTTGAAGCCGGGCGAGGTTCAAGAGCGCAATATCAGTGCGAGCGGCAGCCCTGCCGTCTTCAACGCCACAAGAGAAATGCTGGATCCATCATTGCTCGCTCCGCTGATGAGAGAACTTGCAGTACCAGCCATGGTCGACAGTGTCTCATGTGAATGACGCTTCCCGTCGACGATGACCCTCGAGAGCATTAGCGTGTCTGGTGCCGAAGGGAGTAATTAACGAGCTCGACGATGATCCTCTTTCCGATCAACTCTGGCCCGGGAATCTGATATCATCGTGATAGCATTAACTGCTGTATTGTAACCACCGGATTTGCTTCTTCGGCGACGGCGCGGTGATATGGTGATATGGTGATATGGTGATATGGATGTGGTGAGCGATTTCACGGGTGTTAAGGGAAGAATGTCTGTGGCTGGGTTGGACATGGACATGGACTTGGACATTATATTGAAGTCGAAGTAGATAGCGGCCGGGCCAGACCAGGCCCAGCGTAGCTAATCTTCCTGTTAGGGTTGCGGGCGATCGAGTGTGGAGACGATGGCGTCAAGAGTCGGTCTTTAGGCGTCGTCCCCGATATGAAACACTTTGCTGTGTTGCCTTCGTGCGGTGCATGTGCAGGTGAGAACAGGACCACTCAGGCAGGGAGACAGATGTTCTGTTTCGAGGCACTCCAGCAAGTGCGTGCGCGCGTGCAATCAAGGAGCTCAACAGAGACACCGAGCACGACGAGCCAGCACTTTGCCCAGTTGAGGCGTACACCGCACGCCGCGATGGCCTCCTATTTGCTCTCGCCGACGCTGGAACTTGCCGTCCGTGAAGTATTGTGGGTAAACTGGATTCCTGGGCGAACAATCGGAGCAGACTGATAATTAGCTGGCATTCCAACGGATGGCGAACCGCAAGCACTCGCATGAGGAATATGGGAAGAATCAATCTCATGTGTAGGCGGTACTGTACGGAGTAGGCATAGGAATCCAGATTGGCCCTGCCTGCCCTGCCCTGCCCGGTTTACAGAAGCCTCAACGACCCCACGCCGGTAAGGCTTAGTGAAAGGGGCGAGAGGCGACTTTGCTCGAGTAGGCCGTCCGTGCCAGCTCCCAGCGCCTCTATCAGACCGTACCGCGCTCTATACGGGTAGTGTGTGAAGGAGGGATGCATCTCCAGACGTCTCATACGCAGAGAGACAGGAGGCTGCGGCCATCAAAGACTTCCCAGTTTGTGCGCACCGCCGCTCAGTGCTCCGTCTCCTCTTCCGTCGCGATGGTGGTCGTGCCCCTCAAACGGCGTCTCCCCAACCCCAAGCTATTTTGAGATCCAGGAACAAGTGACTTGCTTAGCTTTGTGCGGACAGTTCGTTGACTGAGATGCTGCGCTCGACCAGCACCTCACTCACATCGGCCCCTCCACCACCACTCTCGTCGGTGGCCATCAGCCGGCTTCTCAGCTTCTCGCAACGCGGTGAGCTGAGTTTCCCATTGTGCAGTACGGTACTTCCAGCCTGCTCAGGGACTAGAGAGAGGGGAAGAGAGAAAGTAGTCGTACTGTCCTCTAACCCATCATAGCGCTGGCGTCGTTAGACCCCAACACCGGCCCCAGTGACAGTAACCCTAGGCTTGCCTCTCCCTGCTTGTCCATCATCGTCCGTTTAGAGTGCTGCACCAACAACCCCCCGAGCCCCTGTCAAAATATCTAGACTGCCCCGGGGTCAGAGTCCAAGAGACACCAGACCTCCTCCGTACAGGAATCGTTCAAGCCACCAGGGAACTCTTGACTCTCTTTTGTACCACGACCTTCTTCCCTCATACAGCCAGGACGATGCAGATGAATTCATGATCACGACTCTATCGCCCGATTTCTCACGCCTCCCAGGATCTGCTGTCTCTATTGCCCGCCTGTGCGACATCCCCTTCGCTCGTTTCTTGGGGAATCTTGCTCCCAGATCCAGAACCCGACCCGCAAAAAGTTGCGTTCCTGGCCTCCTCCTCCCTTGCGTCCCAGGCAATTTTGACGACTCACCTCCTCCAAATGTGGTAGAGCGACTCGATCAACGAAAGACACAAAGAAAAAGGCAAATCACCGCCAACTACTTTGGTCTGGCTCCTGTGCGGGTGCCTACACTTCAGCAAAGCGCGCGTTGCATATGACAAACGAAGGGGTTGTGTCGCGCGACCTTTTCTTGCCCTACCTCCAGCCGTCAACTACTCCTTCCTCCCTACATCCCATCCCTCGATGCTCGACACCTCTTGAACTGTGCTTTTCCTCAACTCCTTCTTTGTAAATGAGCCTTTCAGCATAGTCGACCGTTACATACTCGAACATCCTACACTGGTGAGTAAGAACTTTCAGCTCCGGTATCCCCAGGCCTGCCGATCAGCCTTCCCACCCACATGCTGACATCTGCGAACCACCGCAGTACCATAGCGATCTACAACCTGTCAAATAAAGTAGTAGAAAGAATATTCTTTGGTTACAGCTTTCCATCGCCGAATATAACGGTACATCTAGACACAGCCCCTCCATCTGAGACCTTTCACATACGGACCGAGAAACCCACACGGACGGCTTCATGTCTTCTGCCACAACAAACAGGTCATCAGGCGCCATGACCAATGCAGTGAGTTGCATGCTTTGATTTCGGCAGTTAGGTTCACCTTGCTGACAGTTTACAATAGGCACGATCGACTCGATTTCCAGAGTTTGGCGCCGCTACTGCCAGACACAACAGTGACTCTTCGCAGTCTTCTACATTAGGTCAGACGTTCGGCAATGGTGGCTCATGGCAGCCATCAAGTGGCATATGGGGTAATAGCACGATCGGGAGCGGATTTTCAAATGCAAAGAGAGATGCATCGCGGTCTCGCGGTACGTTTGCAAGAGCGAGGGATACTCGGTCCGTCACTGACAGTGAGACAGCGGCAGGCGACGACGATTTCCCAGATGGCCCCAGCGGATCACGAGCGCTGGCCGAAACTTCAGAAGCAGATCCGTGGGTTGCGCGCACAAATGGGCCATGGAATCTCCCCGATACAACATCTCCAACATTACAGTCTCATAGCGGAAGCACCTCCCCGTCACATACGCGAAATAGCATCCCGACTGTGGCACCGCAGACACTGTTGGAAATACAGAATCATCCATACCAGCAGACACGTCCGGCGATTGGTCAAGTACAAGGTTTTGGAAGGCAGAAGAGCGGTTTAGACCCGTCATCAGGCAGTTTCAAATACGTCCGGAAGCCTTCATTTGCGTACAACGACGACAAGGAAAACTCCGCTCAGTACTTGTCCAACACAGATACTTATGATATCGATATTTCCTCCCGGTATCTCGGAATTGGAAGTGCTTCCCGGGATGGAAGTATGCCACCATCGAGGACATCCGAATCAGGTCTCAATGGTGGAAGCATGTCATTTGCCAACGGAACCCAAGCATTCGGTTCTATCGGTCACCACACCCCAAACAGCTCTATCCATTCTCAACGACCTTCGTTTTCAGGGCCATCAGGCTCGTTTCCTTCGCAGGCCAATGGATCGAGGTACGATCTGTCTCAAAACGAAACCGAATTGAGTGAGAAGTTTGCGGGGTTTGGGTTGGGCCGTGAAGCGGAACACAGCAGCACGTCTCAGGTTAACAACACTACCGGCTCATCATACTCTCCGAATCATCCAAGTTTTGCCCAGCAGAACTACCCGTTCGCTAGCGGTTCGGGAATGTGGGGTGAAGGCCAAAAGGCGTTCAACAACTTCGAGACTTACTCGAGCCAGCCTTTTGCCGATCAAGCCTATTTCAACAAACCAACTCGTTTCACAGAAAGGGGCTCTGTGTCGCCTGGAGGTAGCGAATACCGTCGAGGTCTTAACAGTCCCAAATACTACTCTGCTGCCGGAACGCCGCCATCGGGATCAGATCAGATCTATCGACCGAGCTCGAGAGGACCAAGAGCAACCCATAGCCAGAGTGAGCTAGACAGAAGGTTGCAGAATATTCACTTCGCGCAGCAAGCGCAAGCTTACATGTATGGCGGAGGTCCATTCCAAGGACAGTATCCCTCGCACCCATACGACTATGCCCCACCCGGCGCGTTCAGACCAGGGACCGTGCCGTATGGCTATCCTGTTCCAATGCCTTCTTATCCGTCCGCACAGGCCATCCCAACTCGACCGGCCAAGGACCAGGATGTCGGTGTAGGAGTAAGAAGTGTCTTGCTTGAAGAGTTCCGATCGAATTCAAAATCGAACAAGCGATACGAGCTCAAGGATATCTACAATCATGTGGTCGAATTCAGCGGAGATCAGCATGGCTCCCGATTCATCCAACAGAAGCTTGAGACTGCGAATAGTGATGAGAAGGAGCAGCTGTTCCGCGAAATTCAGCCCAACGCCTTGCAGCTGATGACAGACGTATTTGGTAACTATGTCATTCAGAAGCTGTTTGAGCACGGCAACCAGGTCCAGAAGCGGGTGCTGGCTGAGCAGATGAAGAACCATGTGATGGAGTTGTCCATGCAGATGTACGGCTGTCGTGTTGTGCAAAAGGTCAGTAAGGAGTATATCTCCTAGCTTATAGTTTACTAACACTGTCTAGGCTCTAGAACATGTCCTCGCAGATCAGCAAGCAGAACTCGTTGAAGAGCTTCAAGTTGACGTCCTCAAATGCGTCAAGGACCAGAATGGGAATCACGTTGTGCAAAAAGCTATTGAGCGCGTTCCAACTGAGCACATTCAATTTGTCATCGAGGCCTTCAGAGGCCAGGTCCACGTCCTTGCCACCCATCCATACGGATGCAGGGTCATTCAGCGAATCCTAGAGTACTGCAAGCCTCACGATCAAGCTGCTGTTCTCGAAGAGCTGCATCAATGCGCTGCCATGCTCATCACTGATCAATATGGCAACTACGTTACCCAGCACGTTATCCAACATGGAAAGCCAGAGGACCGAGCCAAGATCATCAAGATCATTACGGGCCAGCTTTTGACACTTTCAAAGCATAAATTCGCTTCAAACGTTGTTGAGAAGAGCATCCAATTTGGGACTGACGAGCAGCGACGTGCAATTGTCGCTCAGTTGACAGCATTGCATAGTGACAACACAAGTCCCTTGCAACTAATGATGAAAGACCAATATGGCAATTATGTCATCCGTAAGTTTCGTGCAGACTTGCTTTTCTCCGATTCACATTCGTTCGACGCTAACTTTGGTTTAGAAAAACTTCTAGGTCAACTGAAGGGCTCAGAACGCGAAGCATTTGTTGAAGAAATGAAACCACAACTTCTCATGCTCAAGAAGTACAACTACGGCAAGCAGATCGCAGCCATTGAAAAGCTGATCTTCACCGGCACGCCAACATACATCACCCCTTCATCCGTCATTGCCCCAAGCAGCCAAACAATGCCAATAGAGATCAACTCTAGCGCTCCAACTCCGATGCTCACGAACGGACAAAACAGTCCTCAGAGTAGCAGTCTTCCGAGCACTAACGTGAGCACCATCGATGACGCAGCAGACAGTGGCAAATCCCTCGATATCGATGTCAAACCCTGCCCGGAAGTCGTCATCAACGGCATCTAAACCCCTCCTACTCTCCGCAAAATTTCCTTACACGCACAAAGAATCAAAATATCATTGGCAGGCGCGTCGGTCGGTCGGTCTTTCGGTCTTGGCTGGGATGCACAGGATGGGCTCTAAAAGTGGAATTTTTAGTAATAGCTTTTCTTCTGGTCTGCGAAGCACTGCGAATTCTCTATATTACATGTTTCTGGGGAGATGCCGTATCATATCATCCAGGTGTTGTTTTATTCCCCGCTGTCTCTGTTAAAGAACGGCGGATTTGTATGGATGTTTCAAATCTTGGTCTTGGTATGGATATCGAGTCGATTGATTGATATGAATATGTCGCTACGAGTATCTGATATTTTGGTATGTTTGCAATGGGCGATGGCGATGGAACTGAACACTGGAACACACTGGGTGGATATTGCTTTTGCATGCATCTCGATATGAGAGTTGGGTGGAATGGAAACACAGAAAGGAAGGGAAAGGAATGGGGCGTGGCGTCCTTGTTACTTGCTTACTTGCTTGCTTGCTCTGGCGTGTGTGTTGATGTTATGTTTACGTCGTTTTCACTTCTTGTGCTCCATCTTGGAGAGCAGAGGTGCTTAATACCTAACTTGACTTGCCTACTGGCTTCATTGGCTTGGCGCGTGTGTAGGAGTTCCTTGGGTGTTGTTTATTTTTTGAGAAAGGAGAAAATATTGGAGGGAAGGGAAAGGAAGAGTTGGAGGGTAGAATCATCCGACCACGGGATACATGGCATGGCACAGCATGGCCGAAGAGCATAGAGCGTGTGTTTTATGGATTAGCAGACAGACAGATTTGCTTGTCGCTCAATAAAATGCATTTGAGATCCTCAAATTGTCTCGACCACGACCATTGATTTTGAGCTAAAAGAAAGCTCTAGATGTCTAGTATCAAGTCTCGACTCGTCGAAATCAAAATACCAGTCCTTCATAGATGACATCCTAATGTCTTCTCCGCCAAGCCTATCTATCACCTGCTTGTTTGACCAGCTCACCATATATTATTCAAGGTTTGAGAAGCTACGCTTACCAATATCCAAGTGGATACGGATCTATACCCTTGTGTGCGGATTACATCGTTTATCTTTGCAGCCCTGCATTACTTCATCATTTTGCTGTTCCTCCGAGGATATCCAGCGAAACGCTTTCCAGACAAGCTCTCCCTCTCGGCCTGTTCAAAATTAGCAGCGATCCAGACAGACTATCTCTCTCAAGCCATCCGCATGGCTCAGACATAATCTTACCTAGGTCAAATCACGAGGGATCCAAAACTCCCATTCATTGGACGATTTCAACTGTACACATTTTTGCTCAGCCACATCAGACCTGATCTAAATACGGGAGTATACTTGCACTTATCAAAAATGGCTGTGTACCGAATAAGCTCACCAAGAACTCTTCAAGCGCAGATTCACTTAGTCGATAACTGGGAAACGTCCGCCACTGGTAGTCTAGAAATTCCTGTGACCACTTTCTCTTTGGCGACCTGCCGAGCGATTAGATTACATACGGGATGGAAGTTGGACTCTGGAACTCTGATTCTGTCTCATCTTTATCGGTCGGAGATCGACTACTCCCAGTGTTTGTTGCGTCGCTCATTGGGTACTTCTTACACTCCTTGACGCTGGCGATATGCCACTGTAGGTTCAGTCAACTTCTCAGACTACCAACAATAACTCCGAACTGAACGGATGGAGAACAAACCTCCCATTTGTCCTTTCGCGAGAAACCTTTCTGGCAATGGCCGCATTGGAAAGGCTTCAGATTTTCTGGTAGATGAACGAAACTATGTTTCCTCAGGTCAGATTTCCTCGAGAAGCTCTTCTGACAATGATCGCATCGGAAGGGCTTTAAATGAAGGGATTCATGCTCCTCTAAGATGTTA
This sequence comes from Phialocephala sp. D728, assembly GCA_003988865.1. Taxonomy (NCBI): domain Eukaryota; kingdom Fungi; phylum Ascomycota; class Leotiomycetes; order Helotiales; family Mollisiaceae; genus Phialocephala; species Phialocephala sp. D728. The sequence goes on from QYAJ01000124.1 coordinate 125,622, forward strand.
TTGCTGTTGAAAGATGCTGTGCATTGATTGCAATTGAATGGAATGGATAGATCCGTAGTGGTATTGCTCTGAACGGTCGAAGATCTGTCCTGCACCGAGATAGCAATCATCGCCCCTATAGCGCCACTAATTCCGCTCCCAAGTAGGTTGATTGCAGATATGGTAGCCATGTGGCGTAGGCTTGGGTTAGTAGTCTGTTTCTTGTAGACTTTTTCGTTTATAATACTCCGCATATCGACCCCTAGATTCTTAATCCGAAGCTCCAGATGCGTTTCGGTAGCTCTTTGGACCGAACCAGCCGCTCTTTCAAGATCTTGTTGCCATAGTGAACGCATAATTCCCTGTCGATCGTCTTCCTTATCTGCAAACTCTTTCAGGACTTCGAGTTCGGCCATGCAAGATTTGAGGTCCTGAATATCTTGTCTAAGGCTCATTTTGAAGGCGTCTTGTCCCTCTTCCAAGCTCTCGAAACCTTGACTTATCCGTTTATCCAAAGCCGTGAGTGATACCTTCGTTGACACTAGGCAATACTTGACTTATACGGGTGCTCTGATTCGTGAGCTCATCAAATGATAGCTCATTCTTCTTTGACATCTCAAGTATGGAATCCCTTAGACCGCATTAGCCTCTAACCGTTCGCACAATCCAGAAACAATAAGCTTCGTTCACAAGCTCTGCAATAACACCAAATCATTCATGACACTCATCGTCCTTTCCACATCCGCCTTGAGCTTTTCTACTTCATCGGCGAACAGCGTCCATTGCACTTTTCTCGGAGCTTGTTTGAGCTTAGACCTCTCCGAATCTTGTCCAAGCGACTTCTCGAACTTGTTGGCCTTGGTTACAAAGGTTTCGATTGCATTCTTCAGTCGGGTAGCTTGCGTTGTCAAGGCATCCTCCCAAGCCAGATGTTCATTGTCATTCAGAATAGTCGCAACACCTTCCAGTATTGTGTTCCAAGAAGTCTACACTCTGCTGATAGGACGAGGCTGCGCCACCGGACTCTTTTAGTCCTTTACTGATTTTGGTGATCACTGAGATGGTGCTTACAATGTCGCCTGCTGACCATCCAAAAGACATGGGGAAGAAGTGTACGATCAAGACTTTTGAAGTCAGTGTGCCTTCATCGAAATCTGAAATACGTCCTGTGACGACTAAGAACATGCAGAGCGAAAACCTGAGATTGCGAAAGAGGGAGATCATTAGAAAGTGGAGCCAAGAACGCCGCCTCTTGATGGCAGTGTTCCACTGTCCTTCGTTGGCTATGGATACGCACACCCCAGCCCATACATCCCAACTTTTGGTGTAAACTCTGATGCCAATGGAAAATGGGGTTATTTGCTTCAATCATAAGAACCCTGAGGCGAGTCTGATCGAAGTTGTCCAAATTAACGTGCTGAGGGTGGTGCGAATAACGAGATGCTGCAAGTGCGTGGAATTGGAAACAGTCGTCAAGCTAAAATGGAAGGCAGGACGAAACGCGATTGCTCTTTCGTAGAGGAACAGGTACAGTATCTGCCCATTTGAATCGAGCGATCAACCGGATGTATCTTCTGTTTCTGAGCGCGACTCTATCGCAGAGCCATCCGAACGTCCAAATCAAGAGCCAGTTCCAAGGATACCAGGCTTTGGAATAGTTTGAATGTCTTCGTGACGCGAACGTTGTGGTGATGCGTCGTGGCACATTCTCACAGCAGAGGAATTGTGCGATGCTCATTGCAAAAAGTTTCGAGAGCAGTTGAGAATGAAGGAAACGAGAAAACAAGCGTGGGAAAAGATTTCGAGGGGGGGGGGGTTTTATAGTCGAGGTCATTCCAAATTAGGTAAAGCTAGTCTCCACGCTCCTTCTATATTTGAACCACCACTGGCACATCCATCACCTCACATCGCGCGTGAGTGTTCCATCTTAGCATGGATTGCCTCGGGCATAAGTCGCCTACCCATCGGTTTCCTAGACCAGCACTCAACTCATCTCGTCTGAGCAATGCTCTAGCATCGTAACGTCTAGCCATCTGCCCAAACCAAGTATGGACGCACGTATGACGTCCAAGAAGCAGAGAGTAGAGTAGATTGGACTGTCGATGAATGACCTACAGCCCATCTACACCTCTCGATCAACAAACGTGATAGATAACTTTACTGTGACCCTTGACAGAGCTACTCATGTGCCGCTCACCACGAGATCTTACTTCATGTCTCCAGCCTCCACGTATTCATACTTTGAATGTTGCAGCTCATCAACTCTGCTATTCCCTCATCTAGCGATGAGCACTAGGTAGGCCTTCGTCTAGATCTTCTAGTTATATGCGGCCTCACCCTCAGGCTGGGTTGGACGGGGCTCTCTGCTAAATACGATCTGATGGCGGGGACCCCGCACGCACAGAAGATCGACATCTTCCCAAACACAACAAAGTATATCTAATACGAGGACAGACATTACCTTTATTCGTTCCACTTGAAGAACAATCCACGATCTCGATCACGTATTATACTCCGTGAAAATGGATTGCCTTCATTTGGAAGAGATAAATAAGAGTTGAAAACTGGAACATCGTTGCCAATCCCAAGTCACAATTTACAATCTTGAAATGCTTCTAACCATTTCGGTTTCCAAAAAGCGTCGTTATAGCTTGGTCCAAATGAATGAAAGAGGAAAGGCAACAGCGACCAGTCTCATGGTTCATGCTGACAGCTAGCTATATTTGGATGGAAGCTGTTGAATACTTAGCTTCGACCCGAACACCATGAGAAGCTTAAGTCTGATCCATACCGCCATTAGAAGCTAAGAAGGAGAGACTTGAATGTCCGTACACGAACGGAACTTTCACGAGATCCCCAATGTCTGAGCGGAAGCTAATACGATATTCGAGGTTGAAAACAGTGAATTTTAATGATTGAGCCGAAGCTAAGAGCAAAGAAGCGCTGCAGAAGTTGACAATATCCAACAGCATGAACCATCTTCGAGGGGGAAGACCTTGCTGAGCTCTGCAACTCTGCGATAGCATCAAAAGCGCCATCTAGCTCAAGCGTGCATGCTCATCTATAACAACAACCCTCAACAGCAATCATCCATTGCCCCTAGCTCAGTAATCAGGAACCTCACACTCCACTCTACTGCACAGAACTGGCACGGCACTGCACTCCCGAACCCCACGCTAGAAGAACCTGCACCGTGCCGATCCTCCGTACCGGGCCAGACTAAAGGTCCAAGACCAAGGACCCGGGTGGGCTAAGCCTTACATTATTTTTCCCCAAAAAAAAAGGAAGCTAGGAGACTACGGAACTAGCTAGCTAGGCTCAATAGACTCGGGACGACAAGACTCGGAACAATACCCATCTATAGGCAGTCGGTTCCGAGCCTAAAGACATGCGTGCCTAAATTAATCACGGCCGGGACATGGCAGATTTCACACAGTGTACAAATGTGCTCCAAACATGCGTTTCTGTGGAATGTATAGAGGAGCAGCTGTCCCGGAAAAATTTGAAAACAACAATTGAGAATCCGGAATTCAAGATCAGCCACTTGGCTGATGGCATCGATGGTTGCTTTGTGATTCAAGTATGTAGTTCTGCACAATCTCTGATTGAAATTTTAGACGCACATATTTGTATGATTCTTCTACTCTCTGCTTACACGGAGTCTTAAAGGCAAGCCAACGCTGGCAAGTCTACTCAACCCCTAGAACCATTCCCCTCCATGAGTAATGTGACCCTCGTGTATGCAGCCAGACGAATTTTGCAGGGAAAAGAAAGAAAGACAGACATGGTTTAAAAGGAAATGAAATGTTTCGGTAGCCGAAAAAAGCCGGATGCTGTGCATGGAAACCATTTTCGAAGAGACCTCATAGTCCCAAAACCAAATGCTATGCATTCCCAAGCCAACATCAACATCTCAGCTCGTCAATCATGAAGAAAGACCCGAGTCGAAAAGTCCTTAAACGACGCCGTAGAAAAGCCACACAATGCAACCAACCACCTCCCATTGACCTTGGACGAAAGAGAGAAAGCGGAAAGTTTCATCAAGCCATGCAAATCGTTTTCGTTGCCGAACCGGATCGAAAGGACGTCTAAGAATCGAGGAAATTCATATGATAAGACACCGAATCAATGCAGTCAACAACCCATATGGTACAAGTGTGCGATTCTGGGAATTATGAGGTAAACCGGGGTATCCTCCGCTGGGTCCGAGGGTGACCAAAGGATTTTGATAGTTCGGAGGAAGGCCGACAACGGAGAGGGATGCCAGATCTAATGCTCATACTTCGGAGCGGAACCACCATTATCTACACATCATGTTAGCACAAGTCTTCGCAGGGGTAGAGATGAGGGTGTAATGACGTTGGCTATACATCTGGTTAGGTGCGCCATATGGCGAAGCTGGGTAGCCAGAATACTGAAGATGGTTGTTGCCGTACTCCTGAAGTTGTTGAACACCGCCAGAAGGAGCTTGGTATTGACCAGGGACTTGGGCGCCGGGTTGGTAACCGATCGGTGGTAATTGAACGGAGCGACCGGCTTGTTGGTAACCAGGAGGAGGGGCATTCTCTCCTTGACCTTGACCGTCGGCGGGGACAGCAGTAGCCCTGGCGCGCTCTTCTTCGGCCTTGCGTTGGTTCTCTTCCTCCTTCTTGCGAGCCTTCCACTCCTTTCGGATCTCCTTGAACTCTGTAAACGATAGTGCATTAGCGTGGTTCGCGTTACACAAAACATTCCCGAAGCTTTGGTAGACCCATGCTAGCCCCAGATTCAATGAGGTTATCCCCAGTCCAAGTCTGTTCTAGCTCGACGCCAACGAAAATCATCCCGCGTATCGTAGTTTTCGGCCAGGGATACCGGACAATTCGCAAGCGCAATTGAGAATAAAGAAAATGAACAAGACCCCGCAATGAAGCCACTCCCGCAACATGTGCATACAATGCTAAATAAACGCTGCGCCAACACTACGACCATACCTATTGTTTCGATTGAGCTGACAAAAGAGAACAGGGAAAGCTAACCTTCAGGAGTACGCTTTTGACCGTGCGATTGCATGGTGACGTGGGCGTTGAGGTGGTTTAAAGTGCCATAAGCCTTCTCGCAGCCATTCCATCCACACTTATACATGCGCTCGATTTCTTCGTATCGTCGGCGAGGGCGCTTGTGTTGCTGGGCACCAGGGATCGGGACGAAGGAGTAGACCTGCGAAAGAGGATGCTGTTAACAATTAGCTGTTCTCTGAAAGGCGATCCAAACGCTTGATTTTCTAAGGACGTGCCGAGACTTCTCGACAGGTTCGCTAGGCATTGAATGCCTACTGCCCCATTTGCATCTCGCCATGTCTGCGTGGGACCCGTTCCTTGATACGGAGGAGCTCCATAATGTGGAGGACCCCATTGGTGCGCTGGATTGCCACGAGACATGGGTAGAAGGGGACGCGCAGAAGGATGCGCAAGCGTGGGAGCAGGAAATGGATGATTAGGCGGGATAGGAGGGGGTTCAATCTTCGCCCTCGGAGGCGCATCAGAGCCCTTTGTATCTGCTGCCGTTTGACGATCTTCGACCGGTCGGCACTGAGGGGAATCGGAATCGCTTACTTGACCTGGACGCGCTCCAGCAGGAGCTGCAGACGTTGGGGTTTGTGCTCCCGTAACCGCATATCCGCCGTGCATTGGGTGTTGAGGTTGACCGGCGTAACCAGCCCAGTCAGGTCGGGGTTGGGTGTACATCGCGCCGCCGGGGTGGGAAGGATAGCCGTGCTGCATCTCTTGTTGTGGTGGGTATGGGGAGTATTGACCGCCGCCGTGTGGAGGATAGGTCGGGCTGGAGGCAGCAATTGAAGGATCTATAGGTACATCCTGGTCAGACTTGATTTGTGTGTTGTGATGGTTTGGGCGGCCATCTTGCAAAGGCATTGACGGACTTGTTGATTGAGCCATACCTCCGCTGCTACCACTGTGGTTGCTGGCTGGATGGTACTGGCGTTGAATATGTTCTGGAAATGAACCTGAGCGCGCCGAAGTAGGATAAATCCCGTACTCGGAGGTGGGCGTCGCGGACGTCGAATAGTTGTTGGACCGCACTTCCTGTTGAGGAGTGTATTGCGCAGCAGACGCGTGATCTGCGGGAGTATCTTCAGACTGAGCGTCGTTGAACGCGTGAGAATATGGTGAGTGAATACCTGACTGCGTGTACTCGGTGGCACTCCTGTCCATAGAACTTTGCTGGGTATCTGCGAAGGCCCCGAGAAGCGTACTCAATGTAGCTTCCGTATGATCGGGGTTATTGCCGTCGACTTCAGTGCTTAAAATTAATGAGTTGGTGGTGAAGGGATGCTGGGATGAGACCAAGGACATACTACGACTCCGGGGTTTGGAGGAGTGTCGTCGCTAGCCACACGCACCACCGTCGAGGCACCGAGGGGGAAGGAGCGGAGCTCTGCGCGTGCAGTCAAAACGAGGACTGCGTGACGGGTACCGCTACGCTTGGGATCGAGTTGCTAGGTGCCGATTGTTGTGCTGGTTTGGTGGGTGAGACTCGTGCGTCAAGGTGATCGTAGCTCGAGGCTTGGAGGTGAATAGTTCGATTCTTAAAAGTCGACCGGATGAATGCAGCAAAGCCACCGCCGGTGGAGATGGGAGATTTTTAGAGTCGCAAGGATAATTTGTCTTAGTCTGCGGCGACCAGATGAAGGAGGGGGACGCGGCGTGCTTTTCGAAGGCAGGTTCCACGTCCAGGGAAGGCGCGATGTGCGAGTGCGTGCGAGACGAGCAGTATCGAGGCAAGCAGCAACGTCGAAGGCGAGACTGAAGGCGAAGGCGAATCTGCCGGGAGATGCGATGGTTTTGAGAGGCAACTTCTGCGATGTCTCGAGGCCGGAGACGTGTGTGCAATCACTCTCGGTCAATGACCGCACAACGCGCAAATTCTATGGGATTACGAAATGGAGTGATCGCACGGGGTGGGCAATGACACTTCCACGCTTTCGCTTCCACAACTGCAAATATCTGTACAAGACCCGGACTGATGATGACCAGCGTCCAGAGAAGAGCCGGCTACGCAATCAAGCTACACCTATCTTGCGTTCTTCTGGTCCACCCAGATCAAAAGGTTGGAGGGCTGGAGGGCTGGAGGGTTGGAGGAGGGAGTGATGAGAAGCGTGGCCGAGAGGGGATTAACGTGAAGGGCCGTGTGGATTTGAGATGGAATTCTTCAGCGCTTGGCTCGAAGGGGGGCTAGGGCGGCCCAGAGTGGCGTCGGGCTGATGCAAGAACAGCGTAATATGGGACTAGGGCGGTCGAACGCCGTCGGTGCCGAGCTACGACGGTTCGGGGTCTAGTGATCACTGGAGCTGGGACGGGGGGGTCCACTCGAGTCCACTCGAGTCCACTCGCGTCCAGCGGCCCACAATTCCTCAGGTCCAGCGCGAGCCAGGCCCGCACCACGGATCGCGGCAAAAGACAAGGAGTGGTCACGGTGGTGGGCGCGGGCGTGGGTGGAGCACAGAGGAGCAGAGAGGAGCAGATGGAGGTGAGAGAGGAGCGGTGCAGGGATCAGCCACGCTGGGACTGGGACTGGCCTGAGACGGGGCTGGTGAGGCCTGCGGCCCTGTGTGTGCGGTGCGGTGCGGTGCTGGGTGCTGGGTGCTGAGTGCTGGGCGAATGGAGTGCAGGGGTAGGAAGATGGATACTCCGTCGTCCGATCCTCCTCCTGCTGCTGCTGCTGCTGCTCGCTGCGGAGCGGTAGAGTGGACGTGGACAGTGGACAGTTCTGATCTGCTGCCGGTCGGCGCGCAGGGAGGGTCAACGTTCTTGCTGGATGCACGCTGCAGTGCTGCAGTGCTGCAGTGGTGCTGCGGTGGTGCCCCGATGCTCGAGTCAAGGCCGCCTGCAAATGCAGACCCGGTGAGATGCGCGTCCAGGGCGAGAGATCTCTGGGCGGCTAGCCACGCTGATGCTCGTCCCACCACGACAGGACTGCTGGACTGCTGGACTGCTGGACTGCTGCGGTGCTGCTGCTGCGACCTGCCCACTGGAGATTGTCCTTCCTGGCCTGGCCTTGCCTTGCCTTGCCCTGCCCTGCCCTGCCAGGAGATGCCGATCCAGTGGTGCTTTGGATCTTCCAGTGGTGCAAGTAGTGCCAGGCGTGCCCCGTACGAGGGTAGTGCGTGGCCAGCGAGCGTTTAACAGGGTACCGACAAGTCCAGTAGCAGATCTACGTCAAGATGAGGCCGACCAGTCCTGATGCGGCCCAACGCGGTGCTGGACGCAGCAACCAAATCCACCTATCGACTCGAGACCTGAGCTAAATCGCTGCTAATCGCAACTAGCTGCGCTAGCTCCAGATGCCTCCAACCAACGGCGTTACGCGCTTCAACTGAAGTATCTTGGGCCGACCGATGGGGCCACTCAGATCGCGACGTCACGCTCGGGTCGTCCTTTTTGGCACGCTCCCCCAAAAGCTGATCTTGACCGAACGCAGTGCTGCTTGAGAGGGCCTGCCAGATGAAGTTTGCGGGGATGCTTTCCTCCTGCCAGGAGTGACCACTGACTGGACTGTGAATACGCGAAATCGGAACGCTGTCACTCTCTGCTCCTCGCAGCGGTGCTGGTTGCAGATTGCAGATGTTGGTGAGGAGGTAAGATGGGTCCAGAACACCACAAACGCGACGAACAAGACACAACAATCTCAAATACTCTCCGAGTATTACGGCTGAGGCGAACCGTAGCGAGGAGGGATTTACTCCGCACTGATGGATTGGGAAGGTGTATACGGTCGCTCGCAGATCAATCTTCTGGCCAGAGGGAGCCGATGCTACTGCTGGATGGGAGGGGGCTGCGGATGGTGTTGGAAAGGAGACTTCGACGCGACGTGATCCGTTGCTGACCTCGAGAGGATCGTCTGATGTTTCCTCCTGTCGGTATAAGCTTTGCGGCTCTCGCTCTATCTACTGTCCGCCCAATGTTTATTTGGAAGGGGTGCTCGAAAAGATGCACGGTCGGTCGTCAGGGCGCGGCTCTCGAGATCGCTCGTCGTGGTAGTGGGAATTCGCGCGGCCGAAGGTATGCTTCGAAGTCTAGTGAGGGCTGTGTTCGACGGTGAAGGGGGATCCGTTGTCCGTTTGACGCTGGCCAGCGGATGGAACAGGTGGGAGCTTGGACAACGCGAAAGGTGTCTAGTCGAAGATCTGATAACTACTTCCCCCGGCTGGCACGATCAGATAGCTGGATGCCAACACTGTCTAGTTCTACACGGCGATGGCAGAGAGTGGCCTCGGGAGTGCAAGCGTCAATCACGCCGCAGTTCTTTTTGATGTGCGAAATATGCGTTGCTTTTTCTCTCGCAAACGTTCAATTTCATATGGTGCGATCGGGCCTAGAAGCTGGATTTCAGACAATATCAGTGCAAGTCGGCGCGGGGAATGCAGTCAAGACGAGGGGGCCCCAAGGTCCTCCGGATGAAAGGTCTTGGACGCAGATGGCCAGACGTCGCGGAATCGTGTTGACAATGATGATGATATCGAAGAGGAGAGGGAGGCTAACTTAATTGCTGACTAGTGCTGAAATGCACTGAGCGACCGAGAGGCAGGCCTCTTCCGAGATCCTTGGCAAGCCCTAAAGCCAATGCAAACCACACCCAGACTTCACTGCCGACGCTGGCGCTGGCGCTGGCACTGGGCGACGTCGAGGTCGAGGCCCTGCTGCAATCTGAAGGCTGTGCCGTGTGTCTGCGTGCGGTATCTCGACGCCCACCGTTCTCAATCTTAGAATTCAAGTATCACCGCTGCTCTCCGGAGAGACCTGTGGCCCAAGTGCGGTGGTCCAGGGCCGTTGGCGACAACACTGGTGCTGAACCTTGGGGGACGCTTGTGTAGGCGACCCAGATGTGCGGGAGACTAATGATGGGAGGCACAGTAGTGAGATTCCCAGCGACGAGGGCGTCACCTCCCGCTCAATGCTAATCGCGCGCTTTGTTTCAGACTGCAAGGTCCCCAAGTCCCAAGTGAGTGCTACGGGCGGGCTGAGGAATCTCAAGAGCAGTCAGTCGTCTTCTTCTCAAGAGCGAAGAAGGACGAGTCGACCCTGTTTGCCTGGTGCTCCCGCTGTATGCCCTGAGGGAGCCGACTGTTGGGTACAGAGTACTAGTGCGGAGGGTCCTGAGAGGGGAGGAGCTGAGACGGGTATCTGGAATAATCGCAGGCCGCGGGCTGTCCTGGAATCGAGCCTGGTAGCGTAGGTGTAGCAGCAAGTAACCTTAGCTCCAGTGGTAGCCTCAGCAGCGTGTTCAGATCCTCGGGACACGCAGGTGACGGATGGTAGCAGGTTGGCGCGCTGGCTGGAGAGCCTCGAGACGGGAGTGGTCGACGCAAGTGTTGCGCCCGCGAACGGATAATTGCTGTTGCTGTGCTCGAGGGGGTTAGCCAGTTTGGCGGGGCCTGCGGTGCTGCACCAGAAAGCTAGGCTGAGTGCTCGCGCGCAGGCAATTGGAGTAAAACTCGCCGCAATAAGAATGCCAAAGCACTGCACTTTACGGTGAGGCGTGAGGAGCGAAGGGTGAGCTGCGCCGGGCACGCAAGCTCGCAGCTCGCAGCTCGCAGCTCGCAGCACGCAGGACAAAGACGGCGCGGACCGAGTGAAGACTCCGGCCACCCGCGCTAGCTCCAAACGGTTAGCACCGTTTAGGACAGGATCTGACTTGAGCTCCCTTTCTCGGACTCTCGTCTTATCCTATTATTGCAACATTCCTACATAGGGCTCAGCCAAAGAGCTCAAAGACATGCAGAGCCGGGGCTCGACAATTCCAGGTGGGCTGACAGCCTGGCAGCTTCGATGTCTCTTTGACAGTCTCGGCGAGTCGAGCGGGCTTTGCGAGACGGCATCGAACGTTACTTAAGATCCGCCTCGACCTCCTGGTGATTCACGCCTCAGAGTCTCTATTCACGTACTTACACTCTTCTGGTCACGCATCATCCCGTCGCCTGTTTCCTCGAGCGCTGTCACTCTGGTACACTTCCTCCATGTGGCCTGTTTCGTGGCAATCTCTTGCGGATCTAGCCCATGTGAATGGTCTCTCCTTCTCGTAAGAGCAGGTGCACGGCGTACTCACCGTCATTCCTCTTTCTTTCTATCTTATTGCATTCCCATGTGGGCATCCGAGAGCTATCGACAGCAGTAGCCTGTTGGATGACACGAAAGGCTTTCTTACCCTTCCCAGTGCTTACTTGACGTATTCCTCCAAGCATCACCGCCGTTTCTTCACACATCGACATTAACATGTAATGCAATCTTATCAAACGTGATCGGAAAGCTCACCTTGACGTCGGCAAGCTACTGTACTAGGAGTTCATTGCATTGACGCCTTGCAGAAAGGATTTGCACGAGGTCTCTTGAACGCTTCGCGACGACTTGATTCCTCACCACAGATCACATACCGTAGACATGCACGTTGCTATGCACCAGCAAGGATGCGGGCCGAGGGGAGCAGTCGAATCGTCGCAGGCCCTCGAGACAGCGGGGTTTTCTCGACGACGACGACAGGGAACGCAACGAGCGGCCGCAGGGACCAGGATTCCGAGAATCGCGGTGGCAGAGTGGGACAACCAGGCTCCAAGGCGAGGGTGAGGGCGAGGGTGAGGATGAGGGCGAGGGGGTCAAAGCGATAATGGTCAGTCGACAGGGTGTTAGGGCCGCCGGCGGCGTTTCGCTTCCTGCAATCGACATTTCAGCCCTATCCCTCCGTCCCACCTTGGGTGGTGGGTGGTGCTCGTACTCACGGTTCAAGTTCTCGCTCCCTGCACCAGTAAAAGTCTGACCTTCCGATCCGTAGGAAGAGAGTTGCGTGCGTGAGTGCTGTTCTGCAGGGTGACTGGCTCGTGACGGTACGATCGTCTCTTTCTTTTTTACATCTGGAGTAAGGACAGCTGAAGATCCAGACGCCCCGATACAAACCAGCGTTTATTTAGATTAAATTAACTGTCTTTGTGCGCCTTGCAGGGTTCCGCCCTCCATGTCGAGATGATAGTGTTTTTAGACACCGCTCTCACCATCAAGTTTTTCTTGAGTTCCCCGGGTCACCGCTACGCATTACCTACCCTCAGAAGCAAATTGGGGGGTAGACGGAATTCAACCAGAACAGCCGTGGCCGTGGCCGTAACCCAGGACGAAGCCCGACCATTTGTCTTTAATCGACGGTGTGGTTTGAAACCATTCTCCCTACCCATCATTGGCTATATTACGATCATGGCAGGTATCTGCCAATCATCGAGTGGTATTTAAACTGGCTGCATGCAGAGAGGCACTCGATCTTCTGCTGCGCCACCATCCGAACCTTTGAAGTCTAGAAAATCGGATCCGCGTTACGAATCGAAGGCAGACTTTTACCTATCGATCTGATTCGCCTGATCGCATCCCAAGAAATCATGGCGAGATGCAAGATGGCATACGTAGGAACAAAGTTCCCAGAGCTCATATCTGGACGTCTACATACCATCAAGGAAGATAGGCATTTTGAAAGATGCTATCAGAGACAGTCAGATTTTTTTATTTGACGTTCACAAAATTTGGCGATGATTTAGCTTAACTCGTTCATTCTATCATCCTTTTGTATGTAGTTATCTGCAATGCGAATATCGCCATTAGCAGAACCTCTTACGAACAAGTCGGCCAGTCAAGACGTCCGACCCCGAGAATAGTCGCCGGGTGAGAAGTGAGATCCTCGGCATCGGAATGCCGACATCCAGTCTCGTGATATGAACCCCTAAATGAAGCGACTTCCCTAAAAGTCGGATGTCTCAACGTCACTGGACCAATTACTCTTTACTCTTTGAAGACATTGTGTGAGAAAAGGATGGATGGTACCGCTCTCTAAAAGCGGGTAGGCTCTGGACCACGGAACAAATTACACTATTGGGGCGCTTCTTAGAACGTAGTTCTGTGGAGTTAATGAGGTCGATCATCAATAGGAAGTTGTCTTTCGAGTAAAGCGCCCAACCACCTCAATAACACAACCGCCTTGACAGATACACTAGAGATCAACCACCTTCTGCACTCTGGAAAGATCGTTGAGCGAGCGACAGGTTGATTGCGCATCGGTGGTCGTTGCTCCACTCCTGGTGTACTGACTCCCGGTATCTGCAAGAAGTGAGCTCCTTGTCCTTGAAGTCAAAATGCGAAGAAGAGCAGATATGGTTCGTTGAATGCGCTGCCCCACACCTCGGCAAGGTTGAGAATCTTTCTAGATGCATGCATGGCCAACGGCTGTGGCTTTCCAGACCTCGTCAAACTTGCGGACGGCCTGCCGATCCCAAAAGAGCTGGAGACGGGGTGCTCGGGATCAGCCTGACAAGGCAGCAGATCCCGATCCGTATCCCCGTGCACATGACGGACGTATCAAAACCAATTTTGTCGCAGCGCCCCATCACGAATTACCCGCTTTCGCAAATTTCAGCGGCTCACCGAGTTTGCCTCCCGTGACGCAAAAGAATCCCGTCCATTCGGAGCCGCTGACCAGTAATGAATCCAAGATGTTATTCTCAGACGGGACGCTTTCACCGAAGATTGAAAGGTCTGCCCTTGCCAACAACCAGCCTCCTCAAAGGCATTGGACGCCACATTATCCTAAAGAGGCTTGCGACCCACGCCTCAGCCTTATTAATAGTTGTGGCCGAGATTGCGTCGTCCTCAAAGGGTAGAATTACGCTGTTGGTCATCCTAATGCGTGCCACCAATAAACCCTCTTCTCCTTTTAGCTTGTGGTGGTAGTGGTAGTCAGAGTGCGAAAAGCAAGTCGCAGTTGTTGAAATAGCCTTCAGAGATCAATCAATTGAGCTGAACCGGCTTTCTCTGGATGCCGGCACGCATCAAGATTCGTGGCGCGCGCCATATCTCAAGCCTGTCCAGCATTTGCCTTACCAAGCACCGGATTGGAAAGTTAAGACCCAATCAAAGTCGAATATCCACGAGTTGGTGCCCGCTACTGCACAAGGCAACTATTTCAAGGCTACCATGCAGCCCTGAATGCACCTCCACTCTTCTCAGCTCGAAGTTACCCTCCTTCGCGAGGCACAGTACTTCCTCAGCAGAATACGTACCTGCGAGCAAAACATCGCCACAACCGCCCCCAAAGCCAATTTCGTCAGCAGATCTAATCAGTTACGTTACCGGCCTGACGGATACGAGAGGCATGAAAAGACCCCAACTAATAATGCATATGCATGATATCTAGAGCTGGAAAGTCAGCTCTCTCGCGTGGTCGGGCACGCAAGTATCTCTCCATGGCCATTGAAGAAATTCAGCGCCATCCTTACGCACGCAATAAACTAGCAAGGCGCACGCCTGCATGCAGAAGGCCCGCGGGATGTGCCGGAGAAGTATGGTGCGCATTGGCTGCTGAGCGCTGATGGATTTGAAGTCGTGAACCGAAAAGGGGCCGTACCAAGAGCGACCACCCTGAACCTCAAAGAAGGGTTAATAGGGTGTGGAAATAACACAACGTGGATGCTGGTGAGCGGCGACAAGTGCACTAAGCTTGACTGGCCGAACACGCGGATGGCCAGTGCATTTCCTGTTCTAATATGAGAAGCATCATGCTGTCAGAATCCTTCGCAGTGCTATCTTTGCCACACAACAAACAGAGTCGGTGAGAACTTGCACGATCGCAGACTTGACTCTAAAGGCAACTGAACTTGGCGGTGACTGCCGCGTGCGCACGACTGAATCGTATCAGATTGGCTTGCTCGTCAAACCAGTCTCGAGGTTCTCAGATCTAGTTGTTATTGGCTACAGCCCACACCGTCCTTTAACCACATTATAGGGGCGGAAATTAGACTTGTTCCACGGAACATTCGAAGCGTGAATAGTGCAAGGGGGGAAGGTTTTTTGCCCTGTAAGGCGTGGCTAGAGGCCTAGACAACATCGACGCGAAGTAAAGTGCCGAGGAACATGACAACCCCGCTCATCCCGACTACTTTAGAAGCCTTGGAAGATCTGCTAAGAATTAGTCGTCTAAACCTAACAAGCCCCGGGCAGAACGGCAGGCGTATCGAGTTTGGATTCTTGGAATTTCAAATGCCAGATCCAACCATATCGAATCAAAGCCCTGTTGAGGCGTAAGACGGAAACAGCTCCATACTTAAGCCCTCAAGCAAATGTCATTTCCATCTCTTGCTATAGGAGAAGTCTTACAGAATTAGTCACATGTCTCAGAACTCGTCACCTCCTCACTAGCAAAGGGCGAACGCACCCCATACATTCGGATCGTGAACAGCACCACGTTTCGCGGGTCCAAATACGAGTACGCTGGAACAAGAAAACCCCCGCAGGCTGTGAGGCTATGACGAGGCTGGCCGTCCCACCTGCTTTTTGAGTTTGACTGCTCCGAGCCGTGTTTCAGTCCCGAAGGCCGCACGAGAGGTTCTAAGCCCTGCCACGGCCCGTGTCCAGACTAAGTAATAAGATCCAGGTGCCTGGGTTGAGGCGTTCTCCAAAGCATTTCGCCGACCGGCTGAAAGAAGCACGTCAGAGGCTGCGGAGAAAGAACTTCGATGTCGTGCAAGAGTCAGGATCACCCCTCAGTCCGGGGCCAGATCCTGGATCCGATGATGACCAACCTTGCTGGCTCTGCAGCATCGAAAACTTTCGTCAAATCATCCAAGTAGTGAAATCGTAACTCTTCAATCAAGGAATAAATTTTGTAGAAATTTTTTTGGTGAAGATCTTGGCCATGGGTAACACAAACTTGACGCCACAGGCGAAGCGACTGGATGAAAGCTTGAGCGGACACGAAATCGAGGGAAATGGTTGTGCGAGATGGTGTGTAGCCACCCCCCTATTCTCGGTTCAAGACACAATGTATGGCAAGTTGAAGCGTCCTTGGAGATTTTCCCCACCAAGTAAACTTGGTATTCACCTCTCCTCAGCCAAGCCAGCTTCAAGCCAGCTTTGGGATGATGGGGGATGATGGGTGATCATGGTTCTTGCTGAGATCATTTCGAAGTATCTTCGGTGTATCTTTTTCTCGATATCCACTCTTGAGCAGCAACGTAACATGAGATCACTGAATCAGCATTACAAAACAGCCTTTCCCCGGAGAAATCGGGGTTTTCCCATAAAGTAATCCACTAAGGAGGTAACTGCGGACGAGGGTTGCACGGGTGCGGGTGCGGCTTCGTTGAGGGACTGGAAGCATTCTCCCAGCGGAGGACAAGGTGCCTTTTAGGGAGGTGGATATCGTGGAGCAAGGACAACATCGCGGCAGTTCGAGGTTGGAAGATCATAATGTTTCAAGAGGCCCAAGTCCGTTGGTGCCTGGCAGAAATAAAGCCGAAACGCTAAGGCATAAAAATTAGGCCGAGGTGACAGCGGGATTTTCCTCCATTGCGCTTGACCCATGCAGACTTACAGACTCGTAGACTCGCAGCGCAAAGAGAGCAACCCAAGACCTCCATCGCCCAATCTTGCTCTGAATCACCTGACTGTCCCATCCCCTATTCACCCCTTTAATGCTTTTCGACTTTAGCGAGAAAGCCGTAAAGTGAATTGCTCTGAAATACGCCCACAACGAAATCGAGAGAGGCACCTTGGGCTAGAACTACAAGAGGCAAGATAGTTTGTCTAAATAGCCAAACTGGATTACATACCATCTCCTTCGGACATGGCGCTTTCACGCGTCCCGGGGGTGGATAACCTTTACGTTGGAGGGTAAGTTCCTCTTCCACTCTGTTACCCTCAATATCTCGTACCCTTCCTCAACATTTTGCACGGCACGTGATGCAGACCCACCGTCGCTCATGCTGAGACCATCGTTATCTTTAGGTCTGCTCCCCTTTGTGATTTGGAGATCCAGATAACAGCTCATTTGTCTTGCAGTATCTTTACCCTACGACGAAGAGCTGCCCTTGAGAACACCGGGATCACCCACATAGTCTCCGTCCTGAAATATGACTTCAAGGACTTTGAGGACTGGCAGAAGTACGAGCACTTGAATGTCGAAGTCGATGACATCGAGGATGAAAATCTGCTCGGAGAGTTTGAGGCGACTGGTAGATGGATTGAGGAGGGCTTGAAAAATGGGAAAGACGGAAAGAAAGGTGGTGTTCTTGTCCATTGGTGAGTTCTTTCCTCTTGCCGGAAAGTTTCATATGTGGTGCTTTGGTGAAGATACAGTCATGGTATAAACAGTCATGCCATATTCGACCCTTAAATTGTACATCAGGGAATTTATGCTTTATTTAGCTCTATTCTGGATAGTTCTCAAGTGCTACGCTATACCTTCTCGTCTTCTTCAACAATCCCAGCAGTAATTTCATGAGTACAATATTTAAATCATATTCTGGTTGCTTATGGCTTTAGACGGTCTCCTTTCCTGAAGTACATACTCGCCAAGTTCTGACTCTTGCTCTAGTGCTATGGGTAAATCACGATCAGTAACCATAGTTACTGCCTACCTGCTTCGCCAGTATCCCCATCACACCGTCTCTTCAGCGCTCTCTTTGATACGAGAGTCCCGGCCCATGGCAGAACCTAACGATGGGTTCATGGCTCAACTAGAATTGTACAAAGACATGGGCTGTCCTCGTGACATCGATGCTAATCCTAAATATCAGAGGTGGCTGTACCAGAGAGAAGTAGAGTTGGCGCTTGCAGCTGGTATGGCACCAGAGCGGGTTCGATTTGAGGACGAGGAAATCCAAGACGAAAGACGAAGTACAGGCAGAGAGATTGAACTGAGGTGTAGGAAATGCCGGTATGTCATCAAGCTTCGTTCCCTACAGAGACATGAAATGTCACGAGATCCTCAGCCTCTCATCGCAAACTCTCATTCGTCCATATCTTCATTATTGAGATAACCTCATGGTATTTTACGTATTAATGCTGACACCCGCATTCCACAGCCGCACTTTATCCACGACCCCCTATCTTGTCACCCACCTTCCCACACCTCCGAAAACGCAGACCAGCCTCATGACAGAGCCGATATCCTCACTCACAGAATCGCTCCCTCCAACACCATTGCACAATGCATGTACACATCACTTCCTGCACCCTCTTTCTTGGATGCGACCAGCTCTTGAGCAAGGCTTATTAGATGGCCGACTTGAGTGCCCGAACACTAAATGCAAGGCGCAGATAGGACGCTATGCATGGCAGGGTATGAAATGCAGCTGTGGTGTTTGGGTATGTCCAGCTTTCAGTCTCCAGAAGGGACGTGTGGATGAGATTCTGAAAAGGGGAGAGAGCAGACAAGGGCAGGGAAAAGATGGAATGAAGACTTCGGAAGATGGAAACTTGATCGGCGAAGGGCGCCGCATAGGCATTAGGCTACCCCCAGGGATGAAGGGGAAACAAAATCTATAGGCACTGGAGGGTGAGTAAGAAAAGATTTAGAGACGGCCTCAGGACTTTAGAAATGCATGAACTGGTAGCCTGAATCGTTGCTTTGGCGGCACAGCCGCTTATCATTTGGAGTATGCAAGTCAGGTCAGCATATTCGACCGGAACGCGCCGCTGTGTCTCGGGTATCGAGAATAAGTGCCCATACAAATATCTCGTCGAATCAAACAGAATAGGTCTTTTGAAATGTTATGGAAGCTTTTGATAGGTGCTTATGTCTACTGCAAGCATGACGATAACCAGCGCGGCTTTGCATACCTCGGAAACGGCACGGTGAGACATGCTAGTGGAGACATAGTGCGGTCTCCAGATTCGATGATGAATACTTGCTCGCAGTAGCTTCCTCTTTCTCTTCCCGCCGTTGGCGTTGAGGGATGCTTGATGTCTGAGGAGCAAGGTAGCAGCACCTTTATACTATCATATAGTCCATTGATATGGGGGAACTGTGTGAGTCGAGCTACTAACACTCGGATCAGTAAGCACCGCGGATTTTGCTCAATCGGTGAGCATACTACAGACGGAGATGGAGTGGCGCCTAAAGATGTGATTAGACATAAGGCGGGCAGTCTTAATGTATCGGGCTCGCGATCACGCCCTGTAATATTCAGCGGGGTCACGAACAAAGCTCGACTAGAACATTTACATCCAATGTAGGAAGCAATTTATGCGGGGAAGAAAGGCGTGCATCTTGCTCAAGCGCCTCCTATCATCATTGTGCAGCATGAAGTCCCAACGACCTTGTGAGGTTCTCTCGAGTGTGGAATTCTCCAGAGAATCTTGTCAGACGCCCATTTAGTACTAAGAGTAAGTGTTTAAGCCTGATGAGACACCATTTTGACCGCGAAGTGTGCCGTTGCTGCCGACTGGATGCTGTCCAACGTTCATCTAGGAATTTCAAGCGCGTGCTGACAGGTGGGGTGCCTCTGTTAGTCTCCCACCGCGAGAGGGGTCAAAAACGAATTTTGAGCCAAAGTAAAGTGGCTGATGTCAAGGGATGTGAAGGCTGAAGAGTAAGCACTAGCACACCCTCTCGAAGCGAAGATTCGGAAAGACCCCACTCCTACAGGGCTAGAAGAAACCAGTCTAACTGCGCTGCCGCCTGACAGGGCATAGTTCGTGCGAAGTTGGTAACAAAAATGTGCATGGTGTACCATCTGATTAAGGCCGAAGATGCCTTGAATGAGGGGACATAATGACGAGGCTTGCTGTAACGGTTCATAGACGTCGGCCGCCTTAACAAGGGATTGACATTCAGCCTGCGACTGCCGTTTAGTTTGATCGGTGATCATGACTTGATTACCAGGGTATATACAGGGTAGCAGATCAAGACCTAGCCAAAGCCAATACATCCATGTCCAAATCAAGACACATGGTAAACGGCCGACTTGACGGGTCGATCATTCAAGGCCATGCAAGTCAGCACCAGACCCGTGAACATACGATTCTTTCCTCAGGAAGGATGACGTGTCTCACGACTCCAGTTCTGGTGGGATTCGACGATGGAAAAGCATTTCGGGCGTGACGCATTCGGCTCTTGGTCTAAGAAAAGGCATATCCCGTGGTTAGTCGGCGCTGACTGTATCTGACAAGGGCTGCTTCGACGATACCAGGTTCTAAATTGTTTGGTGCGACCAAGAAACTGGGGAAAGGTATTTAGTAGTGTGCTGGTGAGACGGTGAGGCTTTCGACTCCCGGACCGGGAGGGAGGCGTGATCACGTGATTGTCATTATTATGTCGACTATCGTGTTGAGGCTGCATTGTGAGTGTCCTACTGAAAGTCGTGTAAGAGAGCCATAGTCGGATTCTCAGATCATGGAAGCCCTTTCGGGACTTGGGGAAAGAGATTTGGGTTCTGTAGACGTTCTCGGTTTCTTTTCGCGATCTCTGCATTCCGTTTTTTATCTATTCGCAGTTGATAGAATGCTTTCTGCAGCGCAAATACTCTCGGCTCCTCGTCAGGTGGTGGGCTGCTTGCAGTATCGGCCTTCTACAGATGGTCAGTCTAGGAGTCAGATATACAAGGACCTGCATCACCTTCTCCTCGGGTTTCTTCTCGTCCTTCTTCTCATCTTTTGTGTCCTTTTCTTTTTTAGTTTCCTTCTCTTGTTCCTTCTCTTTCTTCTTTTTCTGTTTCTCCTCGAACTCTTGCTTCACCCGTTGCACCTCTGCCTCCAGCTCCCTCTTTTTCTTAGCCGCTACCGCGGCCTCGTCAATGATGGGAGAACAGAAGGCTTTGTCCTTCAGATGGGCTGGACAAACATAGAAGAAATCCTGATGTGTGATGAGCATTTGAGACGTATGTGGATTACATTGCTAACCTTGTTCTCCGCGGTCACCAGAACGCTCGTGCTCGGTTTGTAGCATATCTCGCACGCCTTGGAAGCCGTCTCGGCAACCTTTCGATGCGTGTAGATGTTGGGAAATGAAGCCATGAGTATGAAGGATACTCGAGGAATGGGTACTCTACTAAAATATTTCCGAAGACGACCGTCTTTCGTCGGCAGGAATACAGCAGTGCGGGCCGAACGTGCTTGAGAGGACGAGGCGAGGTGAGGTGATGTTGGAAAGTCATGTGAAGGCCCACAATTGAGGTGCAAGGCGGAAGCTAGGTTGGTGCAGGCTGTTGACAATCCTTGCATCTCATTCGCTTCTTAATTTTTGACCTGCAGGCTGCACCAAATAAATTTTGTGTTTATCAGCTGCTTATCAGGAACTGCACCCCATTGTCACTAAATCAACAGCCTCTTATTCTGCCACCTTCTGCAACGTTTGTTCCTGATCTCACACACGTCGAATAGTGTCAATTAACCTCTTACGATGGCGGCAGAGCAATTGAGAGCCCCAGGCAGCAAGCCAGGAGAGAACATGCTATGGGGAGGACGCTTTACTGGTTCGAGCCAACTTCAAGCTATAACCTTGCCATAGTGCTAATCAATTGGCAGGCGGTCTTGACCCTCTCATGGTGTCCTACAACGAATCTATCTATTTCGACCGAGCTTTTCACACGCAGGATATTCTGGGGAGCATTGCATGGGCTCGCGCCAACCACAAGGCTGGAATCCTCACGGCTGCTGAGTTTTCTGCCATTGAGTCAGGGCTGAGCAAGGTTGAGGAAGAATGGGTAACTGGCACGTTCAAGATCATTCCGGGCGTCGACGAAGACATACATACCGCCAATGAGAGAAGACTCGGCGAGATTATTGGCAAGGATATTGGTGGAAAGTTACATACTGGCCGAAGCAGGAATGAACAAGTTGCAACAGATATGAGATTATGGTTGAGAGATGAATTAAGGAAAATTGAGAGTTACTTGGTAGACTTTCTCAAGGTCATAGCTGCCAGAGCCGAGCAAGAGATTGATATCTTGGTTCCGTAAGCATATCTTACTTCACAAAACTCCGCTCGTTTGCGGTTGGAGCCCCGCAGCTGGGCATTTGCGCGGTTAATTTGCTAGCACTATTTCTCGAAGGAAGCGAAGCTGACAGATCCGATTCGTTAGGGGCTATACACATCTCCAACGAGCTCAACCTGTTCGATGGAGCCACTGGATGTTGTCGTATGGAATGGCATTTGCGTCTGATCTAGACAGATTACGTGAAGTCATCGTGCGAGTAAACCAGAGTATGACAGCCAAATCTCGACGTTCTCCTGTATGATAACGTCATTGACCTCTAATGCTAATCGTGTGCTGCATCAGGCCCCCTTGGTGCTGGAGCACTTGCCGGAAACTGTTTTGGCGTAGACCGCGAGGCTATGGCTAAGGAGCTCGGATTTGATGGGCTGGTAAGGTCATTCCTTCCTAACCTACTTAATTCAAGTCTGACTAGCTTGTCAGCTTTGGAATTCAATGGCTGCCGTGTCTTCTCGTGACTTCGTGGTTGAAGCCATGCAATGGGGAAGCATGTTGATGACCCACGTTAGCAGGTAAGTCCCGCTTCTCCCGCATGAAGTTCTTATCTTCAATTGAATGTCTCGAACATTAACTCCATGGACAGATGGGCGGAAGACCTTATCCTTTACTCGACCGGTGAATTCGCCTTTGTAAGGTTAGCTGATGCATACTCGACAGGAAGCTCCTTAATGCCCCAAAAGAAGAATCCAGACAGTTTAGAACTTCTCAGGGGCAAGAGTGGCCGCGTTTTTGGTCAGATGGCTGGTCTCATGATGACCGTCAAGGGGATTCCGAGCACATATAACAAAGATGTAGGTTTACCGCCTTTCCAGTCATGAAGCGCTTTCTCTGTAAAGGACTACCTTGAGGAGTTTAAACTGACATATTGACTCTAGCTTCAAGAGAGCGTAGAACCAATGCTGGATCACGTAAAGAGTGTATCAGACAGTATTCAGATTGCCACCGGTGTTCTGTCCACGATGAGTGTGAATCCACAGAAAATGATGGCTTCCCTGGACCCATTTATGTTGGTAAGTTATATGGCCTGTATAATCTCAGAGCGCACTAACAGGACAACAGGCCACTGATCTCGCGGACTACTGTGAGTCATGATCACTCAGTCTGAAATTATTTATACATATACATTATCCTTATTTTCCGTAATCATAAATTGGTTGAATGCTAATACCTGGACTATCTAGTGGTACGAAAAGGGGTTCCTTTCCGTGAGACTCATCATATCTCTGGTCAGTGTGTGGCCCTTTCTGAAAGAACTGGTGTCCGGATGGATCAAATGAGCTACACCGACTTCCGAAATATCGACTCTCGATTCGCAGAGGATGTACTCCTATGTTTCAACTACGAGCATAGCGTAGAGCAGCACTCGGCTATTGGTGGAACTGCAAAAGCTCGTGTTTTGGAACAAGTCGAGATCTTGAAAAAAATGTTGAAGTAATCTTGGCTGATTGGCGTCCAAAAGCACGCACGACTTGACAATACCCGAGAATCAATAGAATTGTGGTACCATTAAATCCATTACACCTCGTTGTTGTCTTTCCCAGATCAATCTCAGTTCTTTGTCGGTTCCCTATTCTGATGAGGTTGACAACCGAACATGAAAAAGGGGCCAATGGAGTTAAGCGAGATCCACAATTATGTCTTTCAGGAGACTCTCTTCTATCTTAAAGGTCTGCTATAAGAATCCCCGCCATGAAATTGCATACCCATGATATTTAGGAATTATTTCTTATCGTTTTGGATCCATTATTACCTTTTTATTTTTGTGGATTGTCGTGACGGCTCCTTCTACGGTAAGTGATCTCTAGATGGAAGCTTGCCAGACGCGCATGTATTTAGAAAGCAATGTCAAGAGAGCTCCGAACCAAAACTTCGAACTATCACCGGTCCGATTCTCTGTGATTCTGTGAGACTTTCTAGATGCTAAGGAACATAGCGTCTAAACTTTAAGTCTACCACGTGTGTCTCATCTCGGAAGCACCGTTTCCTTCAGCTAATCGAGGACTGAGTGTGTTGAAAGTGCAGTCATCAAGTTTCTCATTCACCTTGACAGATTTTCCCTTCCTTGATCGGCTCTTGCGCCAAAATCACGCCCTCGCTATCTCTTAGTCCTCGACCTTCCATTGCCACCCCAGCAAAAGCTCCTCAAACTTTACAGCACCAATTCGTAATATCTCAAGCTATCCGTACTTTCACCTCCTCGACTAATTGATAGTACAGAAATGTGATGGATGAGGCGAAGGAAGACGAGACAATGGAGAAGTCCTCCATAAAGGGAAGCATATTTTCCAACGCAAATGTCTGTGGTTATTGCTGACGATTGATGCCTTTGATAGAGCGGCAGCCTACGATCTGATCTGAATGATCTGGCCATGCGAGTGGATGATGTACCACTACTCC
Organism: Phialocephala sp. D728; assembly: GCA_003988865.1. Classification (NCBI taxonomy): domain Eukaryota; kingdom Fungi; phylum Ascomycota; class Leotiomycetes; order Helotiales; family Mollisiaceae; genus Phialocephala; species Phialocephala sp. D728. The sequence continues at coordinate 149,797 of QYAJ01000124.1, forward strand.
ACCGCCATCACGCAGTACCTCCGATCCAAGTACTCCAAATGTGATATCAATCATACCTCAAGACCGACCTTGACGGTTCGCATCAACTGGACTTCAAAATAGACCGACACATAGACTACAGCACTAAATTAGTACCCAATGTGAGAGAGTTCGCGCTCAGGGTTCAGGGAATGAGCCGGGTCGAGATTGAACAGTATGTGGAAAAAACATTCTTCTGCGACATTGCTTGTATCGAGAAGCTAGAGGCAGTCAAAGAAGGGAACCAAGCCTCTTTCAACCCTATGCAGACTGAAAGATCGCTCCTGCTAAGCGTCACGTTACTCATCGAAAGTGGGAAGTGCCATTTGGATCAAAACCAAGCAGGTCTAAAACTGATACAGATTGTGGGGGCACAAGACACAGCACCATTAACCGCTAATGAGACAGCAGCATTTCTAAAAATCTGTCAGCATCTGCCGCGACCTTAAACTTTGCAAAATAGGGCTCCAGCATCGAAGGATTCTTCCAACCTGAAACTGATGGCCAAAAGTCTCAGTTGAATGTGGACAATGAATCTACTACAGAGAAAAATCCGCACGTTTTCGCCAAGACCATGGCAGAGATGTCTGACTACTTTGCCGAGCAATATCCTGATATTAGTTCAGGATTGAAGCAAACAACAAGTCCCGAAGAAGGATTCGACCTTGTCAAGAAGGCAGTCACATCTTTGCAGAAGCGGCTCAGTGATGCTCGAAGATCTCTCGACGCAAAATAGAATGAGCCAGTTAGTGCTCGATCTGATACAGAGCAACTCAAGAGAAAGTATGAGCAAGAGTACATAAAGCCCCTGCAAAAGAAGGTCATTGCAAAGGACAAGGCCCTAGCGGGCAAGGAGAAAGAATTGCTACTGGCGTGGGAGTCGAATCACAGACGCGAAGAGCAGCTCAAGTCTGAGCGAAATAGAGTCACAGCAGAGGCCGACAACCTAAAGCACGAGCTGGAGGAATCTCGCAAAGAGCCAGAAAAGGTCAGAGCAATGGTCAGCAAAGATCCAGAAACTGCACGACAAAGTGGCCGCCAAGAATGCCGAGCTCTTATCCGTGAAAGAAGTTACCGAGATACTCAAATTAGACAATAGCGCTACACTTAAGGATCTCCAGCTCTGCAAAGAATAGATTGCTGATTTGCAAGCAAAGTTTGACGCGCAAAAAATTCCGGCACGGAACATCGAGAACATCATCAAGAAGAACGAAGATCTCCAAAAATCACTCTCAATAACGAAGACTAATTAAAGGATCGAAGCTGATAACATCAGGAGTGCTGTACGAGGGGCAACTGCAACACTGACAGCAGAGATCCAGTAGATGAAGCAATTGAGAGATGCCGATTCTAAGATGATTGACGAGGTATCTCGCTCCAACAAATCTATGAAAACCAAGATTTTTGCTCTCGAGAGAAGCCTCGCAGAAAATGAAGCATTGCAGAATGCTACCTTGGACCAGCTTGACAAAGAGCAAGCTAAGGCCAAGGTCAAGGAAAACGTCGATACGATCCTGGAACTGGAAAAGGAGTTAATCCAGGAGAGAGCGAAGTCAAAGCAACTCGAGGAGAACCTGGCTCCTTTCATAGTCGCAGCCGCAGCGTTGAAACTTTAAAGATCCTCGGCGTCTGTATTGAGTGTAGGGAGATATTGTCCTAGGAAGTGCAGACTGTCTTCTCTGCAAAATTTCTATGCAAGAACACTGTCGGATTACTAGACATTCCGGCCTTTGGTATCGCGGATAAATAGTCAAAGTCATAGAAAGAATCTCGAGAAGTACTGTTTTTGATCTGATAGGCATAATGATATATCGAAGTGGGTCAAAGATCACTCAAACACCCAACCGCCACACACATTCAGTCTTCTGCTAGGAAGCAAATGCCGCTTCAGATATAGTGAGAGCAGTATTTCATGTATTGCTGTAGATCCGTGAAGTCAATGTAGAATTTGTGGATGCAGTTGCTGCAGACAGTAGACATAAGTCCAAATTCAACGACCAAGTATTATTATAGCGCAAGCAAGGGATGATCAGCGCTCCAGAAGGAACGACGTAATTGGCCGTAGGAGGCGAAATTCATTCATATCTATGCTTATACCAAGTGCCGAAGCAATTGCTCCCCCTAATACAGCCCACCTGCATGCAATGATTTTACACAACGCCAATCCCACTCGACGCTTTCTTATGCAGAAAAATCACCCATCCGTTGTATCCATTTTCTCTGCTCTAGCAGTTTTGGCCTTCAGCCTCATCTCTGCTCTCCAAGTATCAATGCGCGCCTTCAAATTTGTATCTGGAATAACATCTTCAATCTTCAGCGGCGAGCGGTTGAATGGGTCAGTCTGGTCACTCAAGAGGTGACCGCGAATAGTACTTCGATCAATGACCATCCTGCTTATCGGGAGGATGACAGGATCGGTCATCACGGTAGCTAGAAGAGGATCCGCATATTCATCAGGTATTTCTCCCAGATCTTCCTCATCTTGATCGTCCAAGTCCTTCACAGTCCGGAAACGGACCTTGAGTGCCTCCCAAGCAGCAACTTCTTCTGGCGATTTTAGGCTGAAGCGTGTGACAATCCGAGAAGCACTGTCAAAGTTGGCTGGCTTGTAGGAGCGCCCGTCGCGGGCTACAGCTTCGATGAAATTGTCCGACACACCAAGATTAAGGTAGATAACAATAAACTCACTCAGTAGAGTCTTTGGATCAAACTGGTACTTCTTCGGATCTTCCACCTTCAAATTGGTTGATTTCGGACCGACAAGAGTATCAAGGGTGTAGTCAACCATTGCCGCCACTCGATCTACGATTTCTGGCATAGTGAATGAACTACTTAGAGTCTTTGTGAACAGCTTCATCATTGATACGGTCTCGTTCGTCAATCTAGAGAGTCAGCTTCTCTGTGCGGAAGAAGAAGGCTAAATGATCGGGGTTGTGATAGCTCCAGTTGCTATGGACGCTGAGCAAAAAGTCGACTTACTGCATGTATGATTGTGCCTGACCTTCCGCAGTCTGAAGTTCCTCCTCTTTTGCGGTCCTTTGTTCTGCCGTTAGTCCGCTTGGTATTTCTCTCAGTTCCGCTTGAAGATCATGAATCTTGGGGAACTTGGTTAATGCTTCATCCAAGACATAAGTGGCGTCATTCAGTAAGAGGTTGACAAATCGAAGGAAGAAGTCAGTATTTGTCCTGGGAAAGTATTAGAGAACTGCGAATTTGACTGAAAACCGATGTTGAGGGAACTTACTTGCTCTCTTGCGTCAAGCGTTGCTGGTAGACGTTGTTGGACCATATGCATTTGATGACCTGTTTGGAACCAGTAAGAATCACAAAAGAATCACGGAAACTACCAGTATTTGAAAATATTTTACCTGGAAGATCTCGTATCTAATGTTGAACTTATCGTAAAACTGTGTATGCGCACCAGTCGATTCCACCTCTGAGCATATATGAGCTTACAAAGCATAGAGTAGCAACTATATTAACATACCTATGTAAAACTTCATTAAAGCATGGAGAAGATGGTCGTTCGCAAATTTCGTGCCTGTCAGTGCATCTCCAAGCACACCCTTGGTTCGATGGTAAATGGGCCACGTGCCGTGGAACAGAAGAGACACCAGCTTCGCCTTTAAGTAAGGGTTCTTGATGTATTCGGAATTCGTTAGAAAAGTGATACACAATGCGATGACCTCGTCACCAATAGCCGAAATCATGACCTCGGGCACAAAGCTGTTGCTCTGTTAGCACCGAAAACACAACTAGTCCGCTTCTGGAATTCTTACCGGAAGATAAAGTTGAAATTACCAACGATGTCTTCGAGCACGTACTCTGGTAGGAATTTGAAACCGTCTGGTTGCTCGTCTGAAAGAGGCAACCTGAAAATAGTCAGCGTAAGTACATTCTTGAATTTTGTTAAACACGTACTTGATTGTCTTATCAGGGGTATAGTCCGAATTTGTCGCAATTCTCAAGAGCCACACGGTCACAACCCTCATAAACATCAAAGACTTTGCTTGCATGACCTTGTCGAATAGAACACCCTCAACAGCGAATTTGAGTGACATAGATTTGTCCAACACTTCATTGAACCTTCTAAGCTGATCTTCAAATCTCGCCATATGTGTCGGAGACTACATCGATTAGCATGATATTGAAGGCAAGCGAAGTGACTTACATTGACGAATTTGGGGCGTTCTGCCTCTAGCTGTGTTATCCTCTCTCCCAGATATTTGATGTCCTTATCAAGTGTTTTCAGCATGCTATTTGTGGCCTCACTGCCATAATGATGAGCAGCAAGATTTAAGAAGAAAACTTCAGAAATAAAATTTGAGGTCCCAGGAAGTTCGATTTGATAATACTCGTCAGAGGCGTTCTGATCAGCATTCAATTTTGTTTCGTCCTTGATGTCAACTCGGGGACGTCGTCGAAGATAATTAACATCGATACGATCGACCTTCGAGAACATGGTATCCATGAAAGGCTCGCAGAGTCCGTCTAGCACTACTGTGACATTCATTAGGAAGCCATCAGTCGATAGTTGTGTAGGATCTGGTCGTAATGCTCGCCGCTTATGATTCGAATTGACGATGTACGCAAACCAGTCCAAGACTTTGTTTCGTGTGGGAACACTGGCACGGACGAATGAATTGGTGATGTCGAGCAAATCTCTCTGATGGGCTTGCAACGTCAGCCGTAAGGCATCCTGAGAAGTGTGTATGCGTCTCTTGTCCATGGTTTTCGGGCCCGCGAAGTACTCCTTCGTGACCTCGGCTTGCAGGGGGGAAATTCTGAAGAAAGGACCCAGAATCGTGAGTTTTTCGATAGCCGGGGCTGATGTGGCCATCTGAAACAATGGATCTTCAGCAACTACATCCAATATCTTTGGAAATTGACACAATGTCTTGAGGGCCTGGGGGCAAGATTAGAACAATACTCGGGTGGAGATCAAACTATCTACTCACATTGATATGCGGCTTGTAATTGTCGTTCATTGTCATCCTGGCAAGATCCTCGCTCAGGCGGACGACTGCTTTTGTAAGCATTGGCTTGACCGTCTCGTCTTCATCGATTCTTGACACTATCTCGGTAAGAAAGTCGGGGCAGATGCCTTTATCCTCGCTGCCTTCAAACAATAAGTAAGGCATAAGAGAATCTGTTGAGGAGTTCGGCTCGCGACTAGTAACTGGTCAGTCAATTGCACAGAGGCCCAGAATGAAGACAGCTCAACGCACCCAAAAAGTTCTGGCACCTCGGCAGCAAATATGCAATTACTCATGCACATCCTCTTCGCCTCTTTCAGGATCACATCTTTCGCATTCGCATAGCCTCGAAGACCTTTCATTGCCTTCGTCACCCTTTTCCAGCAAGGAAGCAAGTAGTCTAAGACAGATTTGTTATGTGGAATAGTCGAGGCTGCTTCGACAATAGCAGAATCAAGTCTCTCCTTCGTCAACATGATGGGCACAGCCTCGTCTTCGAGCTCCTGTCTCAGATTCGGTAGGTAAATTAATCTGTGGTTGGATGCGTCGACCTTTTGATTCGGATCGAGGGTAACGCGAAAGATGCTGCTCAGTGTTCTGTTCTCATAATGTTCAATCGATTCGTCGTTGTGGGCCGCTGCTGGCCGACGCGGGGTGGCTCTAGGGGTATTCTGTCCGTCTGATTTAGTTCGTGGTCGTTTCAACGTGCCTGCTACACTTGGGCTTCTTACGGTAGGAGTGCTCGTTCCATTCGAGGGGCGGGTGCCGAGTTGCACGAAGGGATTCTCCGACGCAGGGCTCGAAGCTTTGGTAACATTTATCTTTGGCTTCGGCGCTGGCATAGGTTCGACTTTTTCGACTTGAACCGGGGTAGGAGTAGGAGTGGGAGTAGGAGTTGGAGTTGTTGAAGATGCGCCATTCTCTGTCTTTGGAGTTGATGGTCCAGCCAGCTTCTCAAGACGTCGTCTTCGAATCTGGTGCTCTGTTAGCCACCTTGCGGTCCTTGCTATTCGTGCTTTGGTAATTAACCTGATCCATCTTCTCCTTATCAGGGGCCCCGGGAGGGTTCGACGGAGGTTGAGGATCGTTGTCCATGATGTCTGAAGCTCCGTCGCGGTTCCAAGCAGATATTTGGGAGATTAGGTGGGGGAGTTGTGTAAACTCTCGAAGCTCTAAGGCTCAGGTGGATGTGACGTTTGAGGGGGCTTTCGTTTACCGATGGGAGCGATAAGGTAATCGGCTTTACAGGGGTTCGCGTCAACGTCTCGAAGCTTCTGCACAACGCAGAGACAAAGTGGGAGGCGTGAAGTGAATGGAAGCTTATTGGAGAGTAAAGCGACATCTGGAGGTTGCCTTCTATGGCGACTACTGATGGTGGCAATTTTTTGTATTCTGCAAGGCTCCGAGGTCTAGCCTTGTTGCAGGCAATAGCTCTCTTGATACAACACTAGACAATCCATAAAGCACGCTGTTGTCTGCCTAGGTACAATCTTTTGTAATCTTGCAAATGAATATGAGGTTCGCGGGTTTTCACTTCTAGAATTCTCCAATAAGCTCTTCAACAGAAACACACCGGCTTGCGTCTCTATTAAGCTGAAGGCGTCTCAGAAGTTCTTGTTTTCCGGAGTAATCATAAAGAAGTTACTAGCTTAGTCTGCATGATCTTATCGTCCGCGATGGACAATAGCTAAGGTGTGAATGAGCACAAGCGAACACAGCCTACAGTTAAAAAGAGTAGACGGGGTAATTACCATGAGATCACTTTCGAGTCAGATTTGACTTTGGAATGAGGGTTTCTATTATGACAGCCTTGAATCCCAAACATATCCCCTTCGCCCGAGAATGCTGTAGTCCCAAACGCCATGCTGCCCCGAGAGAGTCCCAACTTGTACAGAGAATCAAATCTTTGCCTTAGTAAGCATTCCGACCTACTCCCATGCTATCTAGCCTCCTGCAACTCTTCATCTCCATAGTTCTTGCTTGTTGCACCTTCTCGGCATCTTGATAAAACCAGCCTTGGGCTTCATTTAAAAGGTCCTGCCTAGCAAGTTCCTCCTGCTGACATTCCACATTAAGTCTCTGGATATAATTGATCTCTGCTCTCTGATCAAGTTTCGAGAGCTGCGAGGGAGTGTAGTGTTCCACCTCAACAGGATTGATATAGTAGTCAACTTTCATGCGGCTTGTATGACGGTGGAGCGTATGTGGTGGAACAGCCGTGTCGAATCGCATCGATGGGCCTGCGGTTGTCGACCCGGAACCAGAGAAGAGCGAAGACAAGATAGGTAGTATCAAAATGAAAAGAAGAGGTAGCAGTCCCATAAGTGTAGTCTGGAGAGAGGCAGGAGCTTCTGCTGGCGCATTAGGGTCTCGAGGCCTTCGCCGAGGCCTTGCTCCGCCGAATTGATGTACTCTGATACCAGGACCTCCTCCCATATTGAACACGAATTGCTGCCCGCCATCAAACAATCCTCCGCCTATAACACGATTAGAAAGTTTGCTTGAGCAGCATTCTTTACTCACCTCCAAATGGTCCAAATCCACCACCAAGTCCTCCCCCACCAAAGAATCTATTAAACATCTCCTCTGGGCTAATTTCTTCCTCCCACATCGATCCTCCTCCTCCTGCCCCTCCTGCCGCTCTCGAACTCGGCGGTCGCCCCGCAAAGCCCGAGAATGGACTTGACTGCGGCGCACCTCCACCAAATCTACTATCTGGATCACCTCCAAATCTGTCGTACTTTGCCCTCTTGTCCTTATCGCCAAGGACACCAAAAGCCCTGCTAACCATCTTAAAAGCCTCGTCTGCATGTTCGTGCCCGTTCTTATCCGGATGCGTCAACAGACTTATTTTCCTATATGCTTTCTTTATCTCTGTGTCGGTGACGGTCGTCTTCACCGATTCGAGATTCAGAATCTCATAAAACGCTGTTGGCGAGCATTTCCGCACTCTCAGCACTTCGCTCTTCTGCTCTGGCGTGTAACTCCTGTCCTGATTTCCTTGATTGTGATCCCGCGATTTTGCAGCCCCATTAGACTTCGCATCAGACCCTGAAGCGGTCGCCGCAGGCATTGCGCAATGAAGAAAATTTTCGTCTTGATAGAGTCCTAATGTGAAGGCTTGCGATAGAGCTGTGATATGGAGCGGCGCGGTGTTCGCGGTCGCAATGCTTTGTTGGAAATCGTGTTATGGCCAGATGCTATTTCCAGCAAGCTTGCGATAAGGGTAACATGCACGTGATTATCGATGACGGATCTGCACTAGGTAGGTACCAACACTTCCAAAGTCGACCTTCAAAGATTACTGTATATCATTGATTGATATCCAATTGCCATTGACATGTCGTCTACAGACAAAGCAACTCAAGATGCTAAGAAAACAGCTATATCCTATGCCACAGATTGGGGCAGTAAGTTTTCCCCTGTACTCGTCAAAGCTCTGCATATGAGACACTTAAATAAAGCTTTTCCTTTACCTCCACCTTAGAATTCCTATGCTAACGTCTCCAGAATCACCGCTGCCTCCAACCGTTCTTGCAACCCTTATTACAGCTCTACATGCCAGGCCATTTCAACCTCTACCCATGCTCTTCCCACCGGTCCTCCTCTTCAGTTCTTATTTGAATTTATCAAACTATGTCATAGACTCGGCAGGCATTACCGCTGCATGGTCTGGACTATACCTGCTACTTGCGAGGAGAAGAACGGGCTACATAGGGAGATCTTACGCTGCTAGGCTCGGGAGCCGGTTTGGAGCAAGAGGTTTGACCCGCGGAACAGCGATGATATTGGCCGGTGCAAACTTGCTTGGTGGTGGCATCACATACGCCTTTGGTCAACGAGACAAGAAAGCAGAGCAGTGAGGTGTATGGCTTCGACAGAGCTTCGGATGCTCAGATGCGGGTACGATATTTGTCACGGCAGCATGGAAAGCTGGCGTTGCGAGGTTCCTTGATTGCATCTATCAATTTTTACAACACTCATCACAGGCGCCGGGTTTTTGACTGGATCTGGCTGTACATTGTTAAATTGTACGAGTAAAAAACTACTATGCGGGAATCTAGTGTTGGAGATGTAACGATAATCCGCATTGTCCATGTATAATAATGATCATTCGAGGTCGGATATGCTCCCTTCCCTCATCAAAGCTTGTTCTAACACATGTAGTATTGATGTTAATGGAAAAGAGCAAGGTGAATGCATCCAAATATTTCAGAATATCTGAGCTTTCCTTAGTGGTCATTTCAAAAAGTTTTTCCACATCTGATTTCATAGTCTTGATTTCTATGTCTTTGTGATGGCGGAGGTATGAAGCATTCACACCTCTTACCCCGAGGATCCAAGTAGTTCCTGTAAGAAGAGGCGGTCTATATCCAGACAAGATATGAAAAGTGCTCACTTTTATTATTTCTTACTACGTCTTTTTGTCCTCTTGCTTCTTGCTCGACTTTTTACCTCGCGTTGCTATACGCACATTCATTTATTATACCAAGCAACCAGTCATTGTGTCGTAGCCTAATAGGCATGGCCATGTACATTCTACCTGGTATTTAGAAGGTTGCTTGTACTTAGAATCTTAAAGCTCAGTATCAATAACTCGTTGCGTCTACCTTCATCCCTATTTTCCCGTCATGTCTATCGCGGTAAAAGCCACTCTGAGAGGAAAACGCTACCATGTCGGACGATTTCATGTCTGCCACGCCAAGTTTCATACGATGCAGGTAAGCAAGATATGCAATATTTTGGGCCGCCTGTAAATTTGCAATTTTGTTGTTGCTGCGATCTTTAGCAGCTTCGAGCAGAAAATCCGACAAGCGTAGTCTTATGCCGCCATTGACTTCAGCATCCATTTCATACTGCATTTCAGTGCTTATCACCCATTCGCCACGAGAAATAACGTGGATTCTGCTTTCAGCCAGAAAATCTCCAATTCAGAAAGCCTCCATAATAAACCCCAAGATCAAGACGACTTAGCTCTAATTTGTGGGTAATTATTATCTCACGTGTGATGTTCAAATTCACCCAAAAACTAGTAGACTCCCCTTAGAAACCTTGCTTAGCCAACATTTCTAAACTTCTACTGCTGTACTGGCTAGAAAAGTGGATTGATGCATGCACATCATTTTGCTGTGGCAATGGATAGAAGTCTGTATACACATTCATATTAACTCTCTGGAAGTTTATGAGTATATTGGCTTACTGCCTTTCAACACGATGAAAGCAGGTGCAGCTGTCTCTACTTGGCCTCCCACCTTGAAAGAGTTGAGGACCTCATCTATGCCCTTTTTTGTTCCTAGAACTAAAGTATCATGTAAGTCGTATTGTCTTCCGTTAGGGGATCGATATTTGCCATATTGCAGATTACAAAATTATATTAATAGATATGAGCGGCTTTTGAATATCGAATGCATGCTAGGAAATTCCAGAATGTATCTATCCCCAAAAATGATTTAAGAAACCAGAAGAAGAATATTACGTGATTAAATATGATTCTCACTTGTTAGGTATACCTAAGAAGCCAACATGCATGCTCCTCGATGTTCTAGCTGTATTATACGATACTTCTTATGAAGTCGCATGGGAAAAATCAGTTCCGGCTAAGAGATTTGTTGAAATCCCTAGGACCGAAGGTGAGATACATTACTTTAAAGTTCAATGCTAAAGATGCTAGGATTAAGTCTGAAAGTCAAGTAACAGAAGTTCTTGTGGAAAGCTCTTTGTCTCAATTATATATCTAGTCTTTGGATCGTTTATTTCTTGGATTTCAGCCTTTTTCAATATCCCTAGTTTCAGGCATCGCAGGTTTCTTTTATGTATTATCTTGTCTCGCATCTGTACTCTATACCTTGACACTTTTATTTGATTTCCTCTTATTTTGTTAGTCGTAGGAACAGAGATCATAGAGTCTGTTGCACAAGTACAAGAAGGCATGGAAGAAGTCGAGATCAATGTTAATGTGGCTCACTTCTTAGTACTTTGGTGTGTGATTTTTAGGGCTGCCCGTGCTCTGAAGTTTCTCGGGTTCAATCGAATAAATGAGAATCACATCGTGTCTACTTATTGTTGGCTTGACTGTTGTCGATACGTGATTCGACATTGCTGGAATTTTGGAAAGTCCCCATCCTTATATATATATATATTTTTTTTTTAAAAAAATCTTATCTTATCTTATCGACATCGTCAAAATCATTGCTGCCTTGCGACAGGTTTAAGGCAGCAAGAATTCCGAGGGACTAAAAGTAAACAATACCTAGGATGCAACTATTGTCAGAATCGACATTGTCAGGAATTGATTCCAAGATCATCCGCTGCCCGTTTCTTAAAACTAAATTCAAAGTTTTGCAACGTACAAATTTGTCTTACAAGGCACACTTCGAAGAACTCCGAAAGCAGATACCACCAAACGCCGGCTATACTTACTTTAGTTTGTGTCAGCCGTCCGTAGGAGGCGCCCAGCCGCCAAATCTTGGAGACTCTGCATCCCGGCAGCAACTGCAATACACCTTCTTTGGCTTCAGATAAAGCGATGGCAAGATGCCTTCCTCCCGCGCGAAGAGACTTGTTTGCTTCTATTGCAATAAGAAGTCAGACCTTAAGTATGATGGTAAAATCACGCAATGGCCATGCTCCATTTGCGAGGCCGTAAACTACCTGGATGAAGTACGTTGTTCCACGTCTCTATAGCACTAGACCGCTCACACATACAATAGAATGGCGATATCACCGATCCACCTGTCGCGACAGAAGCTGCTGCGACCTACGATCTCAAATTCACGACAACTCATTCAGAGTCTCCACCAACACAGATCTCCGATTCAAGCCCCTTCTGCGAGACCTGTGTGAAGAATCAACACCTCTATACTGCATCACTGCAACAATATCATATCGAAGTCGATCCTACCCATCCCGATTATAGAGAGAGCGAGCGCCTATACTACAAATACAAGAAAACTCTTGAGAAGACTTACCCACAGGTGTGTGAGGCCTGCGAGCCACGGGTCTTGGAGCGCATGAGAGCGGCTAGTAAGACAGCAAAGTCGGACCATCTCCGTAGATTGATGGAAAAGACTCGAGCCAGAACAGCTACCGCAAAAAATGCATATACCTTCTTCGACTTGGTTCTTCTTCTTGGTAAATGGCTATGGTACACCGGGCTAGGTGGACAACTTCTATGGAACATCATGGCCCTCCTTGCGATCTATGAAGTGAACCAACCAGACACAGCCTTACTACCCTATTTAGAAACACTCTTCGAGCTCTCAAAACCACTGATCATCGTCGCCACCTCAAGAACTTGGGCTCGCAGGAGTCTCATTTGCAGCATCCTGTCGATATGGTGGAATCCAATGTTCAAGCAGTTGAACAACGGATTTATGAACCACATTACTGGGTTCGGAGAGTGGTACAAGCTTCAACTCTTACATATTGTCATCCGGTCACTCTTCTTCTACACTATGGGCTCGGGACTTTTCTCCGATCTCTATTCCCCCTCCACCGCCGGAGCTCACCTGATGGTTCCTATTCTTCTTTCTCTAGTAAGTACCTCTCCGACTCTACAATGCACATATCTGACGATATACAGCTAGCTTTCAAATCTAGGCGTGCTCTGAAGGTTGACATGACTCCACTATGGAATTCTACACCAGAAAAGCTTCGTTATGTCGGATCAAGATCCAGAAGCTCCAGTCAGGAAAGCACGGGAGGTATGGCAGGTGCTTTAGATGAGATTACAGCAACTTCTTCAAATCGTCTCCGTCAGCCAGCACCGCCACTCGCTGCAGACTTCCATGCACATTTGTCCAGAACAAGACCTCGTCAAGAGCAAACCTCGCACCTGTACCCTACAACACCAACCGGTATTTTACAACCACAAAATAACGTCCCCTCATTCCGCGATATTCCATATGGCAATAGCAGGAATTACATGGTAACAGGAGAAATGCCGTCTCACCTCCGCCATCAAGATGTTCAGGATGCCATCGAAGAAATGGAATGGACGCCATCAGTTCGCCAGACTCAAGCACGAGCATTTAATCCAAACCGTCGACTTCAAACCATCCCCCAAACTTTTGGCGAACCTTTGGGTAGCAATCAACCATCTCCATTCTATGGCCGCCTTCCTGAAGCACCTATCTCACCGGCTCACAGACTCCGAAATCCTCCCAACCAAGCTAGATTGCGAGTATTATCGCAAGAAGTGAAAGAAAATTTCTTCAACAGCGTTACAAGACGAGGTGCAGACTTAGATCAGACAGGTAGTTCGACCGAGCGTACACCAAAACACGAAATGAATCTTGCGCAGCAACGATTCTTTCCCCCAACTCCCCCGAGCGAGGCTGGCAATGTCCTAGCTGATCTCCTTACATCCTTCTCCCTCAGTTCCCCCGAGGCGCATACTCCTGTTATTCTAGAGGAACATTCCGCACGAGTTCGTCATATATACCAAGCATTGGCGCTTTTGCTCGGGTTGTTCTTCTGGACCCAGAGTGCGAACAGCGAGCATGGAAATACTGTAATGCTTACTGTCTTGATCGGCTGCGTTTGCATTGGTATCCGTACAATACTTGACAATACCATCTTCGTCCGCGCAGGAAAGCCAGAGGCTATTTTCTGGCATGGCCTGGACACTTGTATCGGGGCTTTCGAACTTGCAGCGGCCGGCTATGGCTTTATCGAGGTCTTTGCTGGTAGAAGTGACTTCGAGAACTTTGCCTCGATGGGAACCCTATTAATTGGTGGTATGTTAATACATGAGATGTGGCTTGCATCATTTAGACGCTGAGGAGACGCGAATAATGATTGATGATGAATGAATTCTGAGCGCTTGCATTGGACGGCGAATTTTGTTCTACGAAGGCAGAATTGGGAAAACTTGGCTTTTTCCCACGCGATATTGTAGAGCTGTGTAGAAGTACAGTACATTGAGACCCCGAATCTTCTTTTTCTGATGGAGTATGGCATTCAAGAAAGGGTATTGCGCGCAGCACGAGTCGTCGCCTCATAAGCGCGTTCAGCCCGCATTACAGCGAAGCTTGTACATAGCAGTTGGTTAGAAGAACAAAGACTTCGAAACACTCATCCCATTATGAATTATCTGAAAGCGCGGTACTCAGTAAGAAGGGTGGAAGGCTCCAACGGACCATAGTGGCTCTTCGTAATTAATCGTAGAATTAAGAATGATTTACCAACTTGACCAGAAGCCAAAGCCTTTATTGCCTTGGGTAGGCCGTTCTAATTTCTACACCAGCAGGCACACGTGCTCACCTGACTACGCGAGCTCGCGTCAACCGTCTTCTTCTCAGGACCACCTGCCGAGAAGCGAAGTAATGAACCAACTTCGACGGCTTCACACGCAAGACTGGCATTTTCTTTCGCTTTGAAGAAAGTATCAAGACGAGCAATTCGCAGCATGGCGAGTTCTCCGAGGCATACGAAACGCAAGATCGACCACGATGCGCCCGTTTCTCCGCCACCTCTCCGACGCAAAGTAATATCCACGACTACGCGTACATATTCAAGATTCCGAGCTCTTCTTGCCTTGCACTAACGTCCCCATAGAGAACGCGGTTGCATCGTTCTTCAAACCAGCTTCACAGAAGCCGCCAGAGAAGATCGTATGGCAAGAACGAGCCTCAAACGACGATATACCCAGCACTCTTTTGGTTGGGCAGTATGCACCAGACGGGTCAAGCTCAGGTATTGCTGATGGCAAAAGAAAAAAGATTGCTGCATTTGACTTTGTAAGCAATGTGCACCGCCCGACGTTTCTCTTATAAGCTTGGCTAAACATGGTTGAACAGGACTCTACGCTAATTCAAACCTCGTCCGGGAAAAAGTTTGCGTCAAATGCCCAGGATTGGAAGTGGTGGCATGCTTCTGTCCCGGGCACAGTTCGCAAAATGTATCTCGAAGATGGGCAAGTGGTACGAATCCGTCCTTAACTCCAACTACTGACATATGTACAGGTTCACAATCGTGGTCATCAGCAATCAAGGCGGCATAACTCTGAAACCCGACGCGAAGATGCCAAAGGCCTATCAATCAAAGGTAGAGGCTTTCAAGACGAAAATATCAGCGGTGTTCAACCAACTTGACATACCAATCAGCATTTACGCAGCTACAGAAAAGGACATCTATCGAAAGCCAAGGACTGGCATGTGGACAGAGCTCCTCGGCGACTACGAGATATGTCCTGCTGACCTCGATCTCGAACACTCGGTCTTCGTTGGTGACGCTGCTGGCCGCAAGGCAAGCCAGGGACAGCCGAAAGATTTCTCATGCTCAGACCGGTAATGGCTCAAAACCCCTTCTGATCCCGAGATGCTGACAAGCCTTAGCAACTTTGCGAAGAACGTTGGTCTAAACTTTCATACGCCGGAAGAGTTCTTTCTTGGCGAGGTACCGAGGCCTTTTACGCGAACATTTGAGCCCTCGGAGCATCTGGATGCATCTACAACCGAAGGTATGATACATATTCTGTTTCGAGATCAACGAGATAGCAGTTTTGATTTTCGTTAGTTTGCAATAGCTACACAAAAAAGAATGAGTGCGACATAATCGTCTTCTGTGGCAGTCCAGGAGCTGGAAAGTCTACATTTTATTGGAAGCAGCTTGAGCCTCTCGGGTATACGCGAGTCAACCAGGATATACTCAAGTCGGTACGTTCAGTCACTATGCCAGAACCGGTGAACACAGCTAATATTGGGAAGCGAGAAAAGTGTATCAGAGTTGCAGACGACTACCTCAAGGAAGGAAAATCAGTCGTTATTGGTATGTACACAAGGCTTTGTCGAAGTAGCACAATCGAGGCGCGCCCATGACCATGTCTAATAATCCTTAGACAACACAAATGCAGATCCCGAGGTCCGAAGCAAATGGGTGCAGTTAGCTGCAAAGCATAATGTACCTATTCGCTGCGTGCTTTTCACAGCCGGATCTGACATTTGTGAACACAATGATGCTGTACGAGCATTGAATGATATCGTATGTACCCTCGTGCGCTTCTGCTCCACATCCCAACAAATCGGCAATATCTGGAGCGCCAGATCATCCTTGGACTGGCATGGGCAATTTGCTTAGAAACGACATAGATGAATCCCGAGAAGCGTACGATTCTTCCCAGTGCGGCTTTCAGGGGATTTACCTCTCGTTATCGACGACCGCAGCTCAGCGAAGGGTTCCAGGATATCACAAAAGTGGCATTTCAGGTGAGATTTCACATGCACCCATTGTCCAATCACGACTTGCTCATATATTCTTGCATGCAGTTTATCGGGAGTGAGGTGGAACGTGAGATTTGGACTCGACATTGGACTTGACTCGTGAGAGTCCAGAACGAGAAAACTCTCGTGCATGGCTCCATGTGCTCTGCATGTTTTTATCTAATTCGAGAATAAAAAATGGATAATTTCCACTTTCGTGCCACATCCGCCAGAGTCGGGTCGTACAGGAGGCAGAGTCACAAACAAGCGAGCACTCCCAGATAGTCCCTTATTGGTGAATCGATTTTTTCGGGGATCATCTCCTGGCTTCATGAAAGATTGCGGGTGAAGGAGAGATTCTTGTTGGAAGGCAGCTTGCCCAAGCTGCAATACCGTTGTTTATGCATCCAGTCACTCGTTCACGCATGTACCATGGGCTTGAAAACGGCAATAGGTTCGGAGAATTCCATTTTAACAGGGTGCGCTACTGGTATGTATCGAGAATCTGTATCTCACTGCAGCTCGCAATGCATTTATGCATGTACAAAGCAGATCTCAGCTCCTGCGTTGCCTGCTTTGGCGGGGGATCAAGTCACATCACGTCTTCAGGTGAGGAGCAGTCGCAATTCATCGAATGATATTTCGTTTGTTTCGCACTTTGCTAAAAATGATGCTGCAGAACTACCCAAGTACAGTACCACTTGTGCATAACAACTGACACTCGTTCCGTGCATATTTTAGAGTGGGAGAAATATTGGGATGCGAGTCTCGACTCTCTGTTCGGCCATTACGGCAGGGAGTAGCTCCTTGTCCAAGGCTCTCTAGGACTTCGGCCGGGGGCCAGCAAGCTTCCAGGAAGAAACATCGGGCCGCTTCTGTGCTTTGGTCGTGCCATGAAGGCTTCATCCTGGTCGATCATTGCGCCTGGGCTCTCGTACGCATCACATGATACTCCTCAAAAACAGGTACCTAGGTGAGTACACTATGCCAACGACATTCGCAGATGCCCTCGTATGGCAAAAGGCGCGATCACAGGGCAGCGCGAGCAGCATCCGTCGTCGGCATCATTCGGGAGGAGGACCTTATTGTGCGGCACATCGTCTGCTGTGTGTTGCCACGCCGATATGCAGGCCTCGCCTACCCACCACACCCCACCATCGCTGGCCCTATAACCTTGTTCCTGTCCCTGGCATGAGAGGGTGGGCCAGCGGGCCAACAAAATAAAGGTACGGGCCAATCACAGATAGACGGCATGGGAGGCTGCAGGTTCCGCAACGAGTTGACCACGCACGAAAGAGGATTCAGACCAATTCAGGCTTTTCAGCACACCCTCTTCTCGCTGCAGCAGCGTGCGATGAAGTCATGCCCGTTGTCGCGTCCCTTGCCGTAGTGGCCGTAGGGCTCTGTTAATGATTATCGCAGAGCACCATCGTGAGATGTGACGAGCAGGAGGGCGGGAGTGCTCAGCCTGACTTGAAACGAGAGGAACAATTCGCTGATTGGGCTGTTGGACAGACAGCACAGGCGCAGGAACCCGTTGGAATGTTTCACGAGGAAAGCTTTGGTGCCTTCGGGTTTTGAGGTCGACAGGCCCGTGACTTGTCGCATTGTCTTCCGTGGCTCTGCTGTTTGTCACGGGCTCGCAAGTCCTCGACGGGGCCGGGGGCTGGCGCTGATAGCAGTGCTTCACGTTAGCTCCATAGACTGGAATCCGTTGGAAGAATACATCCAGTCTTTCGATGACAGCTCTCCACTCTGGCTCGAGTTCCCGAGGCACTCGTTGGATGACCTAGGTCGGCCACAACCCATGTCTACTGCGTTTTTCGACGACGTCCTGCCCTGAATCCCAGCCCTCACCTCAGGCCGTCACCTTTGCACAGCAGCAAGCGCAGAGGCTGCAGCAAGGAAGCTTTAGGCGCTAGAACGTACGCCAATAATTCAGCCATAAAGTTGATGATAGCGAGTCAACGTCCGGATATGGATCCTGATTTTTGGCGGCCGGGGGCCAGGCCGGGGAGATTGATCGTTGAACGTCAGTTCGAACCTTGTTCCCCGATGTGCTGGGTCTTTTCCGAGCTTCGAAAGTTCTCTCTGCAGGGCCAGCCCGCGCTCGTCCTGGCAACGCTGGGGGTGCGTGCAGGGGCCAGTAATCTCCAGCAGGGCCGCTGCGCGCACCAGCTCCCAGGGAGCCAGCAGTGGGATGGTTTTTGGAAGACGGCCCGGGAGGAAGTACTGTACTGTACCTTGGATCGAAGGGAGGGAGCTCGTCTGGAATCCTGTGCCCTTCCTCTTTCGGGCGACAGAAGGAAGATTCAATCATGGCCATGACCGTACCTTGACCCTACCGCGGCCAGGGTACGTAGCGCAGCCAGACCGCGAAAAGCAGACTAGCTTCAAGCTCCGTCCATCGTTCTCACCCGCCCGCTCGCCAAAACATTCAGAGTTCAAACGGTCGCAGTGACTTGTGCATAGGCCCAGAAGGGAACCCAGCACCAGCAACAAAATCTCTGCCCATCCCATCCCCATTCACTCCCCTTCCCCTTCCCAGCCCTCTCTCCGTCAACCTCATCCTCTCGTTTCAATCATTTCCATCACGTCGCATCACGTCGCATCACGTCGTATTCGCCCACGTCGCATGCCTTACGAGTTACGTCGACATCATTCGTCCACAAGTCAAGTGCCGTTCCATCGCCATTCGCCATTCGCCATCCGATGCACGTGAGGCGTTCAGAATTTTCTGTTATTGGAGACCAGAACTGAACCCTTCGACCATTTCCTACGTGTCAATCGATACCCAGCAGCTCTCCCCAACAGGCCCTGACCACGTTTCGTGATCGCCCAATTCAGTCGCAATATTGAAAACGTCGCAAAAGAAATACAAATTCTCCGACATGTCGTCAATCGCTCTATAAGCTCGAGATTAAGCCTCGCCCCGTCGGCACACAAACACAACAAACGGTTGCTCGCAAAACAACAGTCATGTCTCCCAAGCTCAAGCCTCTTTTATTACCCCAATTGGTGGAGGAACGCAGGAAGAGGGAGAGCATGACAGACTCTGAGATGGACATTTCTTCTTCGTTTTACACTCAGAATTCCTCCGCATCTGAAGTCCCATCACCAGTCACGCCTACTTTCTCGACTCGCGGGCACTTGAGATATCCCAGCTCTACTTCATCATTAGAATCATCCTACCACAATTCCGCAATTGAGAGCCCGTCTTCGCCAACTTTCGTTGGCTCCAAGACGGGCAAACGATCATTACCCGACGTGCAGGAAGAGCCGCACGAGAGAGACGAAGACTTCGACATGTTCGAAGATGCCAATGAACTCTATGATTGTTTGTGTGAGTAATGGTGAAGCTCCAGTGCGGGGTCGAATAAAGTTTTGGACGTTATAGCTGATGCTTGTCATAATTTTTTAGGCGACGACAAGCAATGCTTGCATCGTGATACATCCCTGGCGCAGAGCTCTGTTCAATTGTCCGCGAGACAAGAATTCGATTATGACTTGACCGATGGGTTCTTCAGTGACGGGGAATTCTCTTCGAGTCCGCGTTATAAGAAGCGAAGAGCGGTCGAGTCTCCTTTGACCGGCCTGGCCAGTCGCTTTGGAACTCGATTTCCCTCCTTCTCCCGGAAATGGCGATTGAGAAAGGGGGCAAGCTCTTCCTCTGTCACTTCAGATACGCAAAGAGAAAACGCTGCTTCGCGAGGAGCATCCAGCCGCTCCTCCTCAGTCTCCAACTCTGCGCGCCAGACTCTTGACAAAAGTTTTGAGCCTCAACTCCCACCTACTCCAACTAAAAGCGTCTTTGATAGTAGAGAAGATATGTCAACTACCACTGCAATCGATATCGAGAAGGCTAATGGGAGCATTGACGAACCCGATGCACCTTTTGCTTCTACACCCCTCCTCCCACCGCTCATGATAGACGCCTCTGCCAATACCAAGCAAGTTCCCATGCAGTCCCCTTTACAATCGCCTTCAGTAGCCGAACCGAATGATCCATTCTCAGGATCTGTCACTCCAATTGATGCCATCACAACACCCCAATTACCCGGCATGCCTTCACCGCCTTTGAGTACCAAACCATCAATCTCATCCTTTCATCGCAACAATGTCAATCGACCCGGACATCTGATCCCATCTTCGGAGATTCCTTCAATTGTTATTGCGGATCCCAATGATGAATGGGCAAACAAGCTTGGACACGCCAATTTTATCATCTATCCCGAGCCTTATATTCCTGACACCTTTGATCTTGAAGCTTGTCGTCAGCTCCGCGCCAACTGGGATCTAGCACGTTGTAATTATACTAAACACCTAGTCCGGACAGGCGAACATTATGGAGCCACATCCAAGACCTACAAACTCACCGAGGAAAAGTGGGCCGCCACAGACGCCATCTGGAGGAGGAACAACGACCTGACCATCACAAACACTGTTGAGAGCGGTAGCGACGCATTCGCTACGTTGAAACACAAGACACTAGGCGACAATAGCAACAGTAACATCATGACAAAGATACCTTCCCTCAATGACCCTCGAAGCGGAGGTAAATTCCCACAATTAGGAGACGAAGACATTGTCGGACCAATGGTGCAAGTCGCCGCCCAACTACAACGAAGCCCAACCAAGAAAGCAAAACTTTTCAAATTCTTCGCCGAAAAGTTTCCCGTTGGACTCGGACGATCCTAGAATCGTATAATTTACAGCTACAGCATATTTCTCTCTTGTTTATGTTTTTGTTGTACAAACTTTACGACGGTTACGACTGTGCATTTTTGCTTTTATGTATCAGATACCCTACGCTCCTTAGCAAGCTACGCTCCTTCGATACCTCTACGAAAGTCTCCTTTTGTTT
Source organism: Phialocephala sp. D728 (assembly GCA_003988865.1). Lineage (NCBI taxonomy): Eukaryota > Fungi > Ascomycota > Leotiomycetes > Helotiales > Mollisiaceae > Phialocephala > Phialocephala sp. D728. The sequence goes on from QYAJ01000124.1 coordinate 170,856, forward strand.
TCGATCTACCTACTTATTGATAAAGTTTATAACATATTGTTTTGTGGTACCGGTGCTTAGACTGCTGTAGATGTGCTAGTTCGCTAGACCATTGGAATTACGGAAATGGGATATAAAGGTTGGAGGGATGGCGCATCTTTGGTCTGCGAAAAGGATGTGTACATTAGAAGGGCATCGTAGAGTTGATACTGTGGGGGGGGGGGGGGGGGG